>BGNK01000357.1:160814-258563 GCA_003297005.1 Symbiodinium sp. clade A Y106 | reverse complement strand
AGGAAACTTCCACCAGAGAATACCTGTGAGGCTACGGCAAGACTTCTGGTTCATTGATCGTCGGCGTGGAGTAGTTGTCAGGTTCCATGCGAAGCCGAGGCGAAAGCTCTTCATACCTGGACCTGCGGGCTGGCCTGAAGGTCTTGTACAAACTCAGCTCACTGGACGGCGACGAACCTTAGCTATGCTACAGGCTCCTGATGGTCGAGAAATTCTCGAGGACGACTGGAGTACTGTTACCCGGCCCACAAGACAGCTCGACAGACAGTGGACTGGAAGGACCGAGTTTGAGCTTCGTTGAGAGTGAGCGATCGAAAGATTCATAGCTCTGAGAGCCAGTTTTGACACAGAAGGCCTTGAGCTACCCAAAATTCTTTAAGAAACTTTTGCTACAGAAGCGTTGAAGTTTTTGAAATGAGCATAGTAAGAGCTCCTTGAAGTGCGCTCCGGCGCAGGGGGAGTCCGAATTCCTTTGTACCCCTCCGCTCTTACTTGCTGCATTACAGGATTCTCACGACGAAGGCCTTTCTTGTTCGAGAACAAAGCAGCGTCGAGGCACGTTGCTCNAAGTTGGTTATAAGTAGGGTTATAATTAGGGTACCTCCATTTAGGGCACTTATAACTCTACTTATAACCTACTTACTAAGTCCCCTGCCCCTTCAAGTAAATCCTAAACCCTAAGCCGGAATCCAAAAATCTTCAAACCCTCAACCCTAAAAACGAAACCCCACCAAAAACCTAAATCCTTGTCCGATACTCCAAGGTTCTCCAAGCTTGTTGCTTCGCCGAAGCTGAAGTTCTGGATGAGCCAGTTGGAGTAGCCTGACAAATGCTTGAGGGGGCTTGCGTCTAGGGTTTAGAGTTCTTGGGTTTTAGGGGTGTGAGGTCGTAGGGTCCGGGGTTTAGGGTTGAGGGTTCATGGTTTCGGGTTCGGGGTCTGGGGTTAAGACTGCAGGGTTTAGGGTGTAGGGATGTGTAGTGTAGGGTTTACAAACGGTTTCTTGAGGGGTCTGGGCTCAGAGTGCAGTATTGCCGAGAAGTAGTATATTGCCAACTGTTCAAGCTTGCATATTACCGTATTGTGCAAACTAGAACAGTAGGTAGTACTATTTCGTGGGGTATCCTACTATCATATATGACATACCCAAAGCTTATGTTGATAGTTAAGGCTTTTACTGGAGGGACTCCATTTAGTAGGCTCTAGGATTTGGTGTCTCCGAGCTTCAGGTTCAGGGTTTTAGGATTCTTGGGTTCAAGGGCTTAGGGTTTGGAGTTTAGGGTATTTGGGTTTATTTAAGGGTATTTAGGGCCGGGCAATTGTTGTGGGGTTTGCGCGGATTCGAGGATAGGGTTTAGTTTTGGTGTTCAAAGTTCATGGTTTTTGCTGACTGCGTCTCTTCGTTCCTGCACTTTGTATACCAAATCCAAAAGCTGTTTTTGAACGCTTGCAATTATTGATTATCTTCCATGATTGTCTACTCTTGCGTCTTGCTCCGAGCCCTTTTCCATCCGATCAGGGGGCCTTGCTTTGATCTCTGCTTCCTGTGTAAAGGTTGTTATGCTGGGCTTTGGAGTACCATACTTTAATACTTTTTTTCTTAACGGAACCCTTATGAAATAAAAGTGACTTAAAAGCCCAGTATGAGACCTAAAACTGAATATATGTAGTCCGGATAGTAGGCCTGTTGCTCTCGAGGAGAAGGTGATAGCAACTATCACTTGTAATCTTCCCACATCCTGTCCTAAATCCCTTAACGCTACCTATAGTCTCCATTGTAGTCGTTCCCTTTTTGTGTTACCTGAGAGGGCCTGATTTTGAATGGTTTAAGCAAAAAAGGAATTACAGTGGATACTAACTATGGTAAACCCTAAGCCTCGACCAAACCTGAGGTTGGAATACCATGATTTATTGAGTTTGTTCGAGTTCCTCGATAATGGAGACGGCCAGATCACGTCACTTGGCTTGATCATCGCACATTCTTACCGAGGATATCAGCAGGGCAATATATACAAGTTCTCCGAGCAGGGACATACCCCGAATCCTAAACCCGAAGGCGTCATACTTGCAAGTTAATCAGACGCCGTCATCGCAGGAGGTTTCCACATCCCTATATACATATCCTGGGCATGATGGTGTCAGGGGTTTCTGCAGCCAATTGGCAGACAACTTAGATAGTGAACGGGGGAACTTTAAACTTTTTGGCCTTATTTATTAGCTCTATCTTAGAAAGTTTGAACTTTTTGGGGCCCGGTTGTTGAAGAAGAGAGACAAACTAAAGAATCTCTCCCACCCAGCCTGCACCCGTAGAACCCTTGGAATCTCTGTGCCGCCAACCCAGAGCTTCCCTCTGAGTCAACTTCGGTGCGTTTAGGATATGGGTTCGTGGTTTCGAGATTTTGATTTTTTTAGATCGTCAATAGGAGAGCTTTAGACTTTTTGGCCTTATATATTTGGTCTATCTTAGAAAATTTTAACTTTTTTGGGCCCAGTTAGAAGAAGAGACTTCGGGGCAAGCCAGCTCAAGGGCATCTGCCCGGCTCGCAGATGTCGGCCGTTTTGGTATGCAAGGACACGATCTTCACCTAGTCCGCCAATACCGAGGACCTACCTTAACCCCGCATAACCTTCCTTTGGAGCCCTAAAAATGTAGGTTATTCAGGGTTAAGGTAGATGTTAAATTGCCTAAACCCTAAACCTCTTGTACAAAAATGTTTCTTCGAAGGATTCCTGGGTTCAACAAAAAAGCAATTACAAGCGATACTATAGGTGCTTCTTCAACTTTGAGGGATCAAGCTTTTTCGCATAAACCCGGGACCGGGACTCAATACCCGACACCTTCAACTACGGAACGTTATGCAGCCCAAAGGCTCCATGTACCCATATAGTAGGTACTTCGGCCTTAAAGTACCTATATAGGGGCCCCTTCAAGGCCCAAGTACCTACTAAATGGGCACATGGAGTCTTAGGGCCAGGGGTCGAGCATGAAACTCCCCAACTCGCCCTATTTACGGCATCTACTACCTACGTACTCAAGCCGTATTCTCGGGATTAAGCAGTGCGCGGCTGGGAGGTCGACCCCTTTGGGGGACCCCTAAGGATCCTCCAAGGGATGCCTTAACGCAGCCTTAAAGGATGCCTTTACGTAAGGAATCCTTGAAGGACTGGGCTTTGGAGTACCATACTTTAATACTTTTTTTCTAAAAGGAACCACTATGAAATAACAGTTTATACTTTTTCCCCCGGGTTACTTAAAAGCCCAGAGGAATCCTTAAAGCCTTAAAGGATCCCCTAAAGGATCCCGTTAAAGAATCCGTAGAGGCACCCTTCAAGGATCCCTCAGAAGTAACAACCCTGAAAGGAAGCCGTGGAAGCATCCCTTAAAGGCCTTGACGCTAAACCCTAAACCCTAAACCCTTAAGCCCAAATAGTAAAAGAGAACCAACAACCAGCCCATCATGTGTCGATATGACCCCGTTGTGGACCAAAATCTCTGATGCCTCCATGGACCCTAAGAAACCTCTCTTTTGAGGGTTTAATACGATTTGCTGATTATATACATTCTTAAAAAGGGGAGGTTATTTGGCTTTCATTCCTGAATCATGAAACCTACACATCCCCTGAACATCCTTGTCTTCTTCAGGCTTTCACCCGAACATCCCTAAACCTCAGACCCTAAACCTCTGATTCCTAAACCCTAGACCCTGAACCTCTAATTCCTAAACCTTAAACCCTAAACCCCAAATCTCTAAACCCTAAGCCTCTGTTGCCTGAAGCTCCTTCACCCAAAGGGTCCTATGTACTGTTATGGGGGATACTTCCCTAAGTCATAATAGTAATTCCTAATATGGAAACCCTACATTCTACTATATCGGTACATAGGACCCTTTGGGTCAGGCTAAACGAGTTCATCGATGGCGCTGCCAAGCTTCGGGGGTCCGCAAAGGCCAGCGCAGGGGTTGGGGGCCCTAACCCTAAATGGGAGCTTCCGAAAATTAGGGGTACCTTATTTTGGGGTCCTGAAAAATGAGGATCCTACTATTAGGGTCCTAGATTAGGGTCCCCTATTTTCGGAAACTCCCAAATGGATCCATTGAAGGAACTCACCCCTAAACCCTAAACCCCCAAAGGAACAAAAGAAGGATCCCTTAAAGGAATCCGTGAAGGAACCCCTAAAGGATCCCTTAAACGAGCCCTTGAAGGAACCCCCAAAGGAACTGTCTGAAGGATCCGTTGAAGGAGCTTCAAAAGTATCCTTTAAGGAACAACTGAAGGATCTCTTGAAGCAACCCTTAAAGGATCCTTTAAGCAATCCCCTTAAAGGAACCCTCAAAGGATCCCTTCAAGGAAAATGGAGCCTTTTCAGGAATTCTTAAAGGAGCCCTGTGAAGGATCCCTTCGAAGGATCCTTTAAGGGTTCGTGTGAGTCCATGTGCCCAAATAGTAAAATAGAAACAGCCTTGACTCTGGAGAACCCCCTATGCCCTAGGCTTTAGACCTTTTCAGGCTTCTGTATATGGGTAGTTATCTAAATTGGAGTCCCTTTTAGGCGGGTGCTCTACTATTTTGGGGACCTACCAGTTAGAGAACTACCCCATATAGTACGCTTATAGAAACCTTGTAGAAACCTTTATAAATGCCTTTATAGACCCCCGTTTAAGGGGACCCTCATTTAGAGAACTACCCATATACTGCACGCAGACATGGCTCCTTAGGTTCCACTGTTGGGCTTTAGGGTCGGATGGGCGGAGGAAGGGTTTAAGTCTGCGGGTTCAGAGTTCACTGCCCTAAAGATCCCCACCGAAGGACATGATAATCTAGGAACCTGATTAAGAGACCTTGGGCCTTTATGAGGGTTCCTTATATGAATCCTACTATTTTGGGGTTATAGGCCCAGGGTTTCTTAATCAGGTTCCTACATTAGTTGAAATATGTGCTTTCTCCTTCTGGCCCCTATATCTTGAAACGGAATAGCATGGTATGATCCGAGTTACCTATAGCCACCATAGTCTCCATTGCAGTTCATTTTTTGGTTTAACAAATTTCATTTTTAGGATCCTCTAATAAGTATTCCATGAAAGGAACTACAATCGAGAATTTAGGTCGACTTTGCCCCTTGGCCTGGGTCTAGTCATTAAGGCCCGTTTTGTCTGCCCAAAGCAGGTACATACTCTGTCCATTAAGACCCGAAAGCAGGTACGTACTCGTCATACACTTAGGTTTTTGGATGAAGGGTCTACGGTTTCGGGTTCAGGCTTGGTCGAGCCATCTTAACTTGGCTCGTATGCATGGCCCCCGGAAGTTCTCCATAGTGGGTGCAGGGTTTAGGGGGTCGGGTGTTTATACGAGGACCTTACAACAATCTGTCATGACTGTTTCAGGTCGGTTTACAGGTTCAACCAAGGGCCAGGTCTAGTAGTTTGGGAGCCCCCATATATTGGAAATCCGAGACGCCTCAGACCCTCAACCCTGAACCCTAAATCTCGATAGGTCCTCAACTCCTAAAGCTTAAACACGCCCTTTAAAGGAATCCCCTTTCAAGGAAGCCCCTTAAAGGAATCCCTTTAAAGGAACCCCCTTAACTGGGCTTTGGAGTACCATACTGTAATACTTTTTTCTTAATGGAACCCTTATGAAATAAAAGTTTATACTTTTTTCTCCCTGGTTACTTAAAAGCCCAGTTAAAGGGACCCCTTCAAAGGGAACCCCTTGGCGCGCGCCTCCGAAGGCCATTGACATCTGGCGGATCGAGACGAAGGCGATCCTGGGCTCGCTGTGACGGGCCAAAGGGCCATGAATTGGCGTAGAGTTTTGGGGTTTGGGATAATTGGGGTAGAGTTTTGGGGTTTAGAGTTTTGGAGTTTTGGGGTTTGGGATAATTGGGGTAGAGTTTGGGGGTTTAGAGTTTTGGAGTTTAGGGTTTGGGATAATTGGGGTAGAGTTTGGGGGTTTAGAGTTTTGGAGTTTAGGGTTTGGGATATTTGGGGTAGAGTTTTGGCGTTTAGAGTTTTGGAGTTTAGGGTTTGGGATAATTGGGGTAGAGTTTGGGGGTTTAGTGTTTTGGAGTTTAGGGTTTGGGATAATTGGGGTAGAGTTTTGGGGTTTAGAGTTTTGGAGTTTAGGGTTTGGGATAACTGGGGTCGAGTTTTGGAGTTTAGGGCTTGGGATAATTGGGGTAGAGTTTTGGGGTTTAGAGTTTTGGAGTTTAGGGCTTGGGATAATTGGGGTAGAGTTTTGGGGTTTAGAGTGTTGGAGTTTAGGGTTTGGGATAATTGGGGTAGAGGGCTTAGGGTTTAGAGTTTGGGGGGTTTAGAGTTTTGGAGTTTAGGGTTTGGGGTAATTTAGGGTTTGGAGTTTGGGGGAATTGGAGTCGAGATTGGGGTTTAGGGCTTAGGGTTTGGGATAATTGGGGTAGAGTTTTGGGGTTTAGGGTTTGGGGTAATTGGAGTCCAGTTTTGGATATTACTACTTTTGCTACTGCGAATATATTTTTTGTTCTTTATACCACTGCTACTACTAATTTTATGTATCTATTCATTATTTCTATTTACGTATTATTCCTTTTTTGTTGATTCTTTTTTGTTCCTGTTACTTATCATGACTATGACTATGATTATGAATGTTTGTTTGTTGCGTTTCTGTATGTTTACTACTTGTTTTGCAGGTGTCATTGCAACTATGACGATCATTATTATCCGTATTATTATGGTTGTTATTGTTGTTGTTCAGCACCTGCATAAGGAATTCCGGGGATTCTTCCTTATTGAGAAAAGGCAAGAGAAAGGAAATCCTAAAGCCTGAACCCAAACTCTCAAATCCTATCCTGGCCTAAACCCCTAAACCGCAAGCCCCAAACCCTAACCCCTGACCCCTAAACCCTAAACCTTAAGCCCTAAACGCTAAACCCCGAGCGTGGGAGGTAGAAGTCCTCTTCGAAGAGGTCCTTTCCCAGCTAGCTGCTGCAGGAAACTTCACTGCGGTTCAGGATTTTTTGGGGTTCTAGGGTTCCTTTTGCCGGGATCTACAAGCGTTCTATAAGGGATTTACGGGATTTTAAGGTTCAGCAACTTTAGGAATTTGGTGTCACAGGATCTAGGGCTCCAGTTGCCTAAATAGTAGGTTACTGGGGTATATAATAAATGGTAGGTAACCTGCTATTTAGGTAACTGGAGCCCCAGGGAGGGATCATAGATGGGGATCATGGTTTTGGTGGTTTCAAGTTTGAGGCTTCGAGCTGAGGGATCCGCCCTCCCAGGATTTTTCTTCATGTCTGCTAGGGGTTTAGGGTTTATAGGGTTTACGGTTTAGGATAAAACCCAAACGCTCGTTCAATTGTTCGAAATCGTACTTGCATTCTGGATCTACCCGCCAGCCTCCCCGCCCACAACAAGGACACCGCAGTCGTACAGTCCATGGAGCATTCCGACTTCCCCAGCCCCAATCCTTGGGAATGCCCCGTGTGTCATGTTGTCTTCCACTACAGCGGCGACCACGGGCAAGTACTGGCGGGACAAGCACCCGCGAGTTGTGCATAGCAGTAGCCTCAAGGAGCATCCGTTTCCAAGAGTGCAGACCACCATGCGCACCATCCAAAATGTCAAGCAGCTACGGGACTCGGGATTTAAACATGACCTTGTTCGCGTCAAGAACTCCGGCCTGCAGTAACGAAATCCATATAATGCAGAAGTCCAAAGAAATAGTTATCCCCTTGACTAGTGTCCCTAAATAAATATACTATACAGTGTAGCCCAGACCCTATCCCAACTGTTAATGCCCTATACTAATTACTAAGCATGCGAACCGACGTCCGTTCTGGGTGTTCCTGACACCTTGGTTGATTCCACTGCAAATCTCTGAATTTCGACCAGTAGTGCAGCCTGAAGTCTAAGCAGTTGATATGCGAGGTAACAGAAGGTTCAAGGATTGTAATGTCATTCCTTGCCGTTCCAGGTCAAATTTCTTGTTTCACATGCCCCAGACTTTACTTTGATTATCAGGACCTTACTCTAACGGTTTATATGACCCTAGACCCCGAAACCTATAAAGCCGAAACCGCACCTGAGAACGCCTTGGTGTGTGTTTGGGGTCTATGGCTCTCCAGAGGATTGGTCTAGGCATCCATGACAGCCTTACCCTAAGACTCGAAACCCTAAACCCTACCTGTAGCCGAAAAGACCTACCTTTTTAGGGTTCCTTATTATGGTTTCTATATATATATATATTTCCTGAAAAAGGTAGGTCTTTTCGGCTACAGGTAAACCCTAAGACTCGAGGTTTCGGGTTTAGTTAAGACTCGAGGTTTCGGCTCTAGTTTAGTTACGTCTTCGTGACGGCAGTATGAAGGCGCTTAGAACGCAGATCTCTTGTGGGATGAGTGGGTCTTTCTGTACTTGTCCCAACCTCAATAGTTCGTTGGACCGAGAAAAACGGACACAAACGGTTTCGGAGGCTTCGAATCCCTTGACCCCGCACGAAGCATGGGCTTGAGGGTACATGTACGTACAGAGTAAATGGGTAGTTAGTCTAATTAGGGGTTTAGGGTTTAAGGTAAGTCCACAAAATAAAAAAAGCGAACGGCACCCTAATTTAGCGAACTTCAAAACCCTAGCACTCCAGACTCCAGGAGAAACGTGCTTTCCTAAGCGTGACATTTAGGATGCATACTTTCGCAAGTGGGTTCTGGCAGTGTGGGCCTGCAGCATTAGGCTTCACAGAGCGAGTGCAAGCATGACCCTAGACCCTAGACTATTCTAATTCCTAAGGTCCCCATAGCTCGAAATGCCGGGCGCTCAGATTTAGCAGTCTTAGCTTCAAGTACTTCGCTTGGCGGTTTGCGGCTTTGAACTGCCACATAACGGTCGCCGGCATAACATGAGCATTGGTGTTTCCAGTGCCAACTGAGGTCTCGGCCAAGCACCCGCCAAGTCCGGTACGGTGCAGGCAGCTTTTGAAAATTCATATTTTCACCACATTAAAAGCACACGAAACGATTACCAGACAGAGGGCTGAGGAGTCCTCGGTCGGTGTCGAAGCAAATGGGAGTTCCCGATTATTAGGCTTACCTTCGGGGTCCTTATAATAAGGATCCTACTACTTAAGGGTACTATATTTGGGTCCCCAATTTTCGGAAACTCCCAAGTAGCAACCATAGCGCTTTGACTTCACGCCTGCTCTAGCAGTGTAAAGATCGGGCAAACAAGACCAAGCTATTTGCGGCCGGATGTTTGCCAAAAGCCCACAATCGCAAACCCACGCCGAATCTGGTGATGTACAGTTCCAGGCAACTTTTGAGAATTGCGATTTCAATCACGGCAACAGCGCACGACGCGACCGCCAGCTCTCTGGCGCGGACATGAGTCCTTTCTCCTTGGTCGAGGCTGCTGGATGTCGCCGCCACAGCGCGGAGCGAGACGCCTGCGTAAAGGTCGAAGGTCGTAGAGCAAAGATCAAGCAACTAATATAGAAGCCTGTATACTCAATTAGTAATGCTGTAGTCCTCAGGGCCAAGACTCTATTCCAATTAAATTATCAAAGCCCCAACTCAAACCCTAAACCCTCACATTGTTGCTCGTAAACCAACGACCCCAGAAATGCACTGAGCCAACCCCCACAGGGTCCTAAGTACGTACACATAGTACAAGGTAGGGTTAATAGACCGTCTGATTATTATGGTTTGGGTAAATATTCCTTGTATAGGTGCTTAGGACCCCTGGGGGCTGAGGGTATGAATGGGGTCAACAGTGGCAGAGCGTAGAGCAAACGCCACTGTCGAGTTTATCGTGTGTTCCGTTTGGTTTTCAGTCGTCGCGCGCTGTTTAGCCCTAAGCCCTAAACATGAGGCTTTTGCGGGTACTTGCATTGCACAGAGGCGTTAACACACAAAGTCAGACGCTAAACCCCAAACCCTCGACCCGAAGCCAGTCAGGCGGGGATTTCAGTCTCCCGGAGTTTCAGGATGCACGAAGAGAATAGATGGCTCGGGGTTTCATCTCTCCTCTGCTTGGCCCGAACCCTTCTATCACCCTAAAACTCTAAGTTGGGGGGGTTTTCGGGTTCAGGGCGTTCAGGATGCTGGTCCACCTCTGCAGGTTTTAGGCTTGAGTCCGGCGTCGGGCGTCTCGGCTACATGAGCTAGCCGCGGAATATTCTTCTTTCAACATCTTGTTGCCTAACAGGCAGTTTGATGAATCGTTGCTGAGCAAAGAGCTCCAAGCATACACTCAAACAGTACACACATTGGCCTTGCAGTAGTCCCTATACAGGTACTTCGGGTCCAAGTAGATACTAGTTGGGCGCATGGACCCTTAGGGACACTAAACCTTCGAGTTGCAGAAGCCCGAGGGTCTAAAGCAGCAACGGTCCTTCGCGCACTTGAACAGCCTGCCCGTGCGCAACTGCCGTTCCCAACCATGTGCCAAGTGAGCCCACCGGGCATCCCAAACCCTACATTGCTTTCACACTAGTCCTGACCCTTTAAGTACAGGGTGTGACCCTTACTGTATCATCATAGTTAATTAATTGGAGCCACGCAAGAACGCCCCCCCTCCCCCGCCCCGCACCAACGGCAAAAACCAAAAAACACACCCTCCCTCGCCAACAGCAAAAAAGCACAAGCACCCTTGCAGCAACAGCAACAACACGCACAGACACACACACACACCCACACACACACCAGGAAGAGTAACAACATAAACAACCTTCCCCCCCCCCNTACACCAACATCAACCACACGCCCAGCCCACAACCCACCCCCCCAACACCCCCAAAAAAGAGACAAACAATAACATCCTACCCCCCCCCCCCGCGGCAACATCAAAAAAGCAGCAACAGCAAGACAACAAACACTCTTACCGGAGGAGGGCTGAGACACTAGAACCCGGGCAACTTTGGCTTTGCTAGAAACAGATTCGGGGGTAGGAGCCCTTTATCGTTGAACCTTCGACACTAAACCCTATGTGTGTTTACATGAAAAGATATCAGAAGAGCCGCTCTTAGGTTATAGGGTCTCCGGGCGTTGGGCGGCGGAGGTCAACATGGCACTGCATGGGGGTTCAGGGCTGAGAGTCATCGCCGGCTTCGTCCTGTTTGTTTGGTTGAGTGAAAGGCCTGGCGTAGCATGCCCTTATAAAATTAGTGTGCATGTACTGAAATAGTATATACTTTGGTCTTAAAGTACTCCCTGCATTATACGTACTTCGGGGTCGAGGTATGTACCGTTTGGTCACATGGACTTTAATGATCGTGCTTAAGATTCTAATGTAGAGCTCTGCTCTAAGCCGGAGGTCTTAAATGGTGACTGCCAGGAAAGTTTATGACAGCTTTGAGTTTCTCTTGGCTTACTTGGGCTGCAGGGGTCTTCGTAACTAGGTAGTACCCTAAACCCTAAACCCTAAACCCTAAGGTAGTAGGGGATCTCCGAACACCCAGCTCTAAGCCCCCCTTCCATGCCAACACTTAGAAGCTACTGGCCCCGCCCCCTGCTTCTAAAAAAAGTTGACTCGAAATATTTTGGAAATAATAATCGGTCGCTTTTTCGAGTATCAGACTGTATCGATGAAGGTATGTAGGAGCTTCTCGCATCGTTGCAACCCATGGGACCGTTGAGTTTGCCAGGGACCTCACAGTTGGGGTTCACTGGTTTCACAAGGGCCAACAGGATTTGAGTTAATGTTTTGGGTTGCCACGACGAACAACATGTAGGTTTAGGAGACGAGGGACAACACTTATGTGAAGGAGACCAAACGTCTGTTGCGCACGTTGCCGGCTACCCGGTATAAGCCGTTCATCGATGCCTCCATAGGCGTTGTGCGCATCGCTCGTTTGTGGTCGGAGGAGCAAGCTTGTGCTCTGGATGGGTTACTCCAAACCCCTGTAATTAAGTACCTTGAACCGATCCTGTGGGATGTGGGTTTGGGTTTAGTTTTTGACCGTTTGATGCTTCAGATTCAGGTTTTTCTGTTATAAAATCTATAAACCCTAAACCCTAAACTGCCTAAACTGAATAAAAGCCTCAACCATGAAGGTGTGTGCCTGGTCTCTTCCGCTTTGTTGGTGGGGACAGGAGTCCCAGGATCACACAGCTGGGCCGCAACTCTCGAGTCGCGACACCTCCGGTTGCAAACATACCCAAGAGTCCTAAGTACACATGTGAACATTTGGGGGGCGGGGGTAAATGCAGATATCTGAATAGTCAGTTCTAACATACCTTGTACCATGTAAGTACCTAGGACTCTTTGGGACACTCTTGAAATGAAATTCATGACGCAACATCCGTGAAGCTGCACCTGCTTCTTTGGGGCTGCTGAACGGTTGCGCTACTTCTTTCGCTTTGGCAAAGGGTCCAAGTACCAATATAGTAGGTACTTAGTATGGATATTCGGGCCCCAAAGCATATTATACTGTATTACTACCCCTAAACCCTTTCGCTTTGGCGTGCTGGTCTCTGTACAGGAGTCGGCATGTCTATGGCCAGGGCAAGATGCCTAATTACAGCATCTCCTGACATGAGGGTTTAGGGGTTTATAGTTTAGGGCTTTAGGGTTGTAGGGTTTAGGGTTTAGAGTATAGGGTGTTTAGGGTTTAGGGTAAGCTCTGACCGCCATGCCTGTCGTCATCCAGTCACCCTGATTGTCAGCCTTTACATCGTCGTCATCACCATAAAGTTAGTTTTAGTGACCAGAGTTCGGAAACTTGGTTGAGTTTGAATCCCTGTTCTGGTAACTCAAACAGCTCCCTACTTGTAGGAAGCACCCGGAACAGCTGCGCTGCCCATACCCGTAAAGAGCCTTCCAGACGACAACTGACATAAAGAGCCCTTAAAATGCCATACAAATGCAGGTATAGAGCTGGGGTAACCCTAAACCCGAAAGCCCTTATAGTTAGGGTTGCTGAGGTTTCGGGTCCAGGGGCTTAAGGTATGAATCCCTTATTTGGGTTGATAATAAGAACCTACAAAAAAGTAGGTTTTCGTAGGTTAAGGTAGTTGAGGTTCAAAGGATATATGTGAGCTGCTTTCTCTTTCGTGGTTGTCCAAGAGGTGGGAGACTGTGGGAAAGACCCAGCTTAGACCTTCTTGGTCCTTGGTTCTTGGTAGCTGAAAATGGTGATTTGCCTTTGCTGCTACATATGACATATAAGGTAGGGTCTGGGGTCTCGGTTGAGCCGATTTGGGTTTGATATAGGTTTTAGGATTGTTGGTGTTGAGGTTTTGGGGTTAAGGGTATTTCTAGTTGAGGGTGTGGGTTACGTGCATTGAAATCATTGAACCTTGGGGTTCAGGTCTTAGGGTACCGGGGTCCGCGCATAGATGGTTGAAGCGAAAAGCGGTACTGATCGATGGACGTTTTCCATGTATAGTCATGTTGCTGGGGCTTGCTCTAGTTTAGGATTATTCATAGAGTTTATTGGCACTTTTTTATTTGGATATTGATGCTGCGCGCAAGACCCCCCACAGACAAACCCCGCGTATGTTCCTTGTCCATTCTGAAATCAGGGAGATGCTGACCTTTCTGTTTAGATTCTTTGTGCGGTGCACGCTTGCTGGAAAAAGGCTTGGGTTTAGGGCTTACGGTTTATAGGGTTGAGGGTTGGATCAGTGAACCCGCTCTTGCTGTTGAAGAGGTTTAGTGGCGGTGTCGGTTTATGAAGGAGGGCCCTGTATTAAAGCCGAATAGTAGGAAAAAGGGTACCCTTAGGTACCCTTATTGTACAGGGGCTACAGAAACCTAGTGAAGCAACTTTTCCAGTTAGGACCATTTAAAGGGTAACTCAAACAGGGAACTGCAATGGAGACTGTAGGTATGTTGCAGGGTTGTCGGGGTGTGGCGAGTTACACACACACACAGAGTAGTGTGAACAGGGAATTATGGAGTGTGTTGTCAAGACCCCTACTTATAGCCCTGAAAATCCTAGTCCAAAAGCCTGATGTTGTTGAGGGTTGGAGCGCCTTCAAGTGCCCACGTGTTTGCACGTTCACCCCGCCGCAAACGGATCCATAGCGTTGCCTGCCACCATGCTACAGGAGCATACTCTGCCCTTCTTTAGGGTACCTAGCTTTATGGCTAGTTTATCTGTGGAACTACCACCAGAAAGGGGACTCCCTCAACCCTAAACTCCTACAGCGCTAAACCCGTAAATCCTAGTGGCAAGCTATATGTCCGACCGAGGAGATCGCAATTGCGTTTCCAAACCAGCCGCGAGCTGCGGTCGGTGAGATGGTGACCAAGGTGGGCCTTGAGAGCAGCGAGTAAGGTGCCGTGTACTATAGGGGCCTTACTAGTTGCAATAGGCTTCTGGGCCGCTTGATAGTATAATAATAGTCAAAATCCCCACGTCTAGTCTCCAATGTAGTTTTCTTTTTGGGTTGCCTTATAGGATCGAGAACTATAAAGTTGGTTGACCCCCAAAAAAGGAACTACAATGGAGACTATAGAGGTCAGGACCTATAGGACCTATATTGTTGGTTATAACGGGCTTAGTGGAGACTTGAATAAACTTCGTATCTAGCGTTTCATAGGGTCCATGTACCTATGCAGTGTATACATAGGCCTGAAAGGTGTTGCTGTATAGATACTTTATAGGGTCAGAGAACATACTATCCCGGTTCATGGACCCTCAGTTAGCACAAAAGCTCGTGCTAGAGTCCGGCTTACCTAGAGGCTCATACTCTACTCCTTTTTTTCGGGCGCCTACTTTTTAAGATAACAGATCCTAACCATAAAACTAGGTATCCTAAAATAGGGGTAGGGTATGAGCCTCTAGGTACGGCCAGACCTAGAACTGCAGTTGGACAAGACGTACCCAAAAGCCGAAAGCCGCAACCAAGTCCCGAAACCCTGAAATCCTAGCACGCCCAAAACCCCTATAGTGAACCCCAGAAAGTTGGAACATCGATTTAGGATGATTCATGCTGGGATTCCCTTTACTTTACTTTAAGGGCATGAGGCTACTGATGTTCCAACTTTCTGGCTTCTACTGTAAACCATGAGGAGCTCTGGACCAGAAAAAAGTTTGATCGGATTTTAGATCAACGGCCTTTTGGGACGGTTTCTGCTCAACTACTTGCAAATCTTAGGAGTTCGCTTAAAACCATTTTGCCAGCATGTTGTTGTTTCAAGCCATGTCGTTGTCTCGATGTTTGTAAACTTCAAGGGATACTGATAGATTTAGGCTTCCCATCCGTCTGCTGGACATGGCGTGGCGGATGAATGACAGACAAGGAGGAGGCCTTTGGGCGTATCAACAACCGCACTCTTCAACATGAAGACTCAAAAGCAAAGTCCCGCAAGGAGCATGAGCAAGATTTCGCGGTTGAGCTGCCCTTCAAACTTTGCGAAAAGTTCGTGAAACGACAGGAGATGTGATGGCCTCTTTTCTTTTAAATATGGCAATCTTTCGCACGGAACATCGGGCAGTCAGCAAGCGTGCCCTTCGGCCTACGAAGCAGCTGAACGCCCCTCTGCATCAAGCGTCAGAGTTTCGGGTTCATGGTTCAGCAGCTGTACCTTGCTACTGTCTGGAAATGCAACTGGGTGATCTCGACCATATGCACAGGGATGGTCGTCCAAGTTGACGGCTTTAGGGTTTGACGTCGGGGTTCAGGCATTCATGTTTCACATCTTGTTCGACATCTGGGCACCTGGATGCAGATTAGCACACAAGCTTTTTCGGTCTTGTTGGAAATTTCTTAGAACCGCTTGAGGAACCCGTTTAGAACCCTGGTAGATCTCTGATAAAACCCTTATGTATTTAGGGTTTCGGTTTCAGGGTTTGGGGTGTAGGATTTGGTCGAAGCCCTTGTTTCCCGGACGGAGACAGAGTGGTTGGTGTTGTGAGGGATTTCGCGTTTTGGGGTTCAGGGAGGACCTTCGCGTTGAAGAAAGGGAAGTCGTCTGGCATCGGCCATCTTGTACCAAAAGCATCCAGAAGCACGCGGATCTCTGGAGACAGAATAGGTTTTCTCTCAAGGGAGTACAGGGCTTTGTAATACTTGCGGTAGTGTTTGAACATGTTTGAACGATCTTACCAGAAAGTTCATCTGCCACTCCAGCTCTTTTGAGTCAATGAAGTTTAATGATGCTCTTCGGGGTCCCGGATTTGTCACGGTGCAAGCGGGGTCTTCAGGGTTTCGGGTTTGTAGACTTCCTTCTGCGTCATCTTCCCGCAAACACCTAAACCCTAAACCGAAATCGTCAAGCTCGATGCATCTCAGCAGAAGCTCCTCACCAGGCGGTAGAGCGAGCTCCGCCGACGGCGCAATGTACGGCCGTCGAGGCAGCGCCTTCTTTTGAGTTCATGGAAGAGGGGTTTTTAGGGTTTCAAAAGGGGACCGGGGGACCCAATGGATCCTCGTTGGCTCTATATTTATATATTCCCTGAAGATCTCTTGGCCTTTCACCGTCAATGCCAACTCCTCTAGACTTAGTGCCCCATTTTCCCCCAAAAGCCTTGTATCTTCTGGTCCTTGGGCCCAGAAGCCGTATAATTTTCGTCCTGAGAGCCTTGGAGGTGAACTGCCTAGTTCCTGTTTTTCAAATTTTTGGCTAAGCCAATTGTGTAGTTAGGATCCTACATGCTGACCTAAAAAAGGAACTACAGTCCTCTGAATCTTTCCACTCTGCGGTGGATCTTCCGAGTTGCGCAGTCTTCGCCCTCCATACTGTATGTACTTCGTTTCGGAAATCCACAATCCGGAACCCTAAACCCTAAACCCTGTACTGTAGGTACTTCGTTTCGGAAATCCACAATCCGGAACCCTACAGCCTAAGGCCCTCAGCGCCGGTTTCGGATCCGGCAGCTTCAAGACAGAGCCCAAAACCCTCAATCATGCATCCTAGACCTAACCCTAAGGCCCCAGCCCAGAATAGGTATTTGTGCACTTAGACCCCGATTTCTGCACTAGTTTATACGTATACTCGGAGCCTTAGGGTAAATTAAAGCCGGGACATTCAACCCTCAACCATACTACTAGACATGAAAGCTCTAATTAAGCCGTGCGCGACCGACTTTACAGCTTCGGTGTAAGCCTGAGGCCTACCAGGACCCCCCAAGTACCCTTTAAAGGGCTCTAATGTTTCTCATTAAGCGGTGATTAGGGGCTACAATAAAGGGTGGTTGGGGGGTCTAGGTACACTCCAAACCCTCAAGTTTTGACACCGAGCCCGCAAAACGTTTGCTCCAACCCCAAATCCGCAAAACGTGGCTAGGAATCCTTTCAAAACCCTTACAGAACCGTTCAAGAACCGCCCTAAACCCTTAAACCCGACACCCTGAATGCCAGGTGTGGCTCCTGCAGGGTGGACACCTTGGGATGGCGGACGAAGTGGGCTTGAGATCCCAGTCAAGTCGAGACTTGTAGTGTAAAATGAGGGATTTTTCTAAACCCTATAAACCCTATAAACCCGAACCCTAGTAGACATCCTAGCATGAGGATCCGTCTTAGGGTTATCTAGAGTTCGGGCAGGCCGCGGAGATACTGTTATTTGACAAAGGAGCAAGGGTCTCCGCCGGGCTACGGTAGAGAACGACCCCACAAGACGGGTGTCACACTGGAACAGATGAGATAGGTTGTACCCAGAGGCCCCATAGTAGTTCCTTCTTGGGATTACCTTATAGGGTTCTAGATATGAACCCCAAAAAGGAACTACTTTGGGGCCTTTGGGTATGTTCCTTCTTTGAGTTGGAGAGTGGCTCATTTACTTTGTTTGCCAGAGGGTCTAAACCAGGACAACATCGCAGAGTTTTGAATATTCGAGATGCGATCCCCTCGTACTTGTAGCGCATATATAACTATACTGCACCCTGGTCGGGTTACTGCGGCGCCTGGTATTAGGCAGTTTTAGAGGTTCGATTCTTAAGGGTTTCGGGGTGTAGAGCTTAGGGTAGGGCCTACACCCTAAACCTCTACAAGCTAAACTCCAGGGCTGGATGGGATCAAAGTGTAGCCATCATCATGCATATCGACTTTTGTTTTAATAGTGCCTGCACGTTCCTGCCTTGGGTTTTACAAACTGTAATTAGTTGTATATAGTATATATATATGTATATGTATATGTGTATATATACATATATATATATATACATAGAGAGAGAGAGATATAGATAGACAGATAGATAGATAGAGTGTATGCCTACTTTAGTTAGGCTATTTGGCATCTTTGGGATTCATGGCCCAACATTGGGGTTGGATGTGCTCGACTATATATAGTTGAAGTGGCTCCCCTTCCGGTACTCTCTTGCCCTTTCGCGATGTCGGTTTTTGTGCAAGGCAGAACAGCCAAGCCAGAAGAAATGAAGCTCATTGTTTCTTTTCCGTTGGGAATGCTGGATGTGGCAAAGCTGTGTTCCCTGAGGCAATCTTCAGATAGCTCCAGCAAATCCAGGGGTAATAGAGGGTCAATAATCATTCCTAAAACTCGGTGGCAAAAGGGCAAAAGGCCATGGAGAAATGGCTCGCTCACCAGGCGCTGGCAGGATTGACACTCATGTCGAACGCCGGGCCAATCCAAAGATGCAGTTGTGTCGAGGATCTCTTCTCGAGCACAAATTGACAAAGAGCATGGCGATTGTGGAGGCTCTCTTGCCGGAAGATGCCCCTAAGACCCAAAACCCTAAACCCTCTCTTGCCGGAAAAAGAAAAGATGTTTGCCGCCTGCAGCGCTTTTCGGCTCCTCGCTGCAACGAGCAACCCGCCAGACCTGCAGATGGAAAAGGCTACAGATGTAGTATACTATACCCCAGCACCCTATTCTAATGAAGCCACCCTATACTACGGCTGATGATATAAATCCTGCATGCCCCATAATAAGGAATATACCATTATTCCCATAGCTTAGGGTACTTCAGGTAATGCAGGATTTATATCATCAACCGCAGCTCAGTTGTTCAAGGCTGTTGTGCGCATCCCCTATGACTGAAGTTTAAAGGGTCCACAAGTCCAGGTACCTATTTTACCCTAAGGGTCCAGAGGACCCAATAATTAGGTACCTAGGTTTCGGATAGTAGTGATGAAGGTTACTATTTCGGAGAGTATATGAATATTAGGTACTTGGACCCTTAGGGTAACACGTACTTTGACCTTGAAGGTCTTCTCACGTATTATTTGGGGCTTACGCGTATATCATATACCGTCTATACCATATATACATGGACCGCAAGGTCGATTCATAGCATTCTGCCTGCTTCTCGGGGGGTTCAGCGTTTCGGATGTTTGCGCCCGTATAAACCCTCTAGACCTACCTTGTCATAGAATCGAAAAGCTCCAGCCCTAAACCCTAAACCCTACACTCCAAACATCCCTAAACCCTAAAATGGCCCCTTGCAAGCCCAAGACCCACGGCCACAGAAATAGTCGCTACTGCTGAGGTGCAGAAAATCCCAAGGAGGAGGCAAGCCGAGTCGATTTGGGGTGCAGGTTCTGGCGTCTTATGTTTATGGGCTGGTATCGCGATAGGTAGAGTACGACACTGTAATGCTCTTAGTATTATGATTAGTTTCGCAAAGCCTTCATGAACGACATAACTTTTGTGTTTTGCTAAGTCCCCTGATACCTAAAGTAGTGTTGACGTTGATGTGTGTTTTGGGGCTGGGGCCATCGTTGGAGGGACACCAGCATGAGTTACCGAGTTTCAGGCATAAATTGTTGATGAATGCTCACTTTAACAAACTACCGAGCACTGTAGAGGTGCAATCAAAAAAGGCTTCCCGTAAGCCTACTTGTATCCCGACTCCCACAAGATTGGATGTAACTGAGCCAGCTTTCGACACAAAGTCGTATGACTGAGCGGTTTCTGCATTCTGCCGACTTCACATGCTCGTAACAAAGCAAACGTGAGGTTTTCAGGATGTAACGTAAGGGACAGAGAGAGAGAGAGAGAGAGCGAGAGAGAGAGAGCAGTTTGAGGGGGTCCGAATTGAACTAGAACCTTCTTTAGTTGTAGGGTATGTATAAGCCCCAAATCTAGAATTTCTCGGGCGCCTACAAGAACCATGCTTCGGTAGGTTAAGATAGGGATACCGGACGTTGGGAGCGGGCTCTAGTCAGGTACCTCATCATGCCTTCGTTCTTTTTTCGTTAACTGGGCTTTGGAGTACCATACTTTAATACATTTTTCTTAAAGGAACCCTTATGAAATAAAAGTTATAGTTTATACTTTTTCTCCCTGGTTACTCAAAAGCCCAAATAAACCCCTTGTATAGCTCTCTAGACCCCTTTTAATCCCCTGCAGATCCCTTGTAAATACTGTACCTCAGGCCAGGAGGAAGATGCGAGATGCATTGCATGCATTCGAGTAAGGTCTTGCTTCGGGTTAGCTTTACCTATAGTCTGCATTGTGCTTCCTTTTTTGGTTTAACCAGTTATAATCAGGCTCCTATCAAGTAACCCCGAAACGAAGCTACAATGGAGACTATAGGTAGGGATTCACAGATATGTGGATGATTTGTTTAGTTTAGACCTGACTTGAAACAGTTTGGCCCTAAGCCCATGCACCCTAAAGCCTCCAGAGCAAGCGATGATTCTCAATACGGCTGATGGACAAAATCCTGCATTACCCATAATAAGGAATATACCATAATTCCCATAGTTTAGGGTCCTTAGGGTCATGCAGGATTTTGTCCATCAACCGTACCTCAATTCCTGAGAGCTTGAAGCTCAAATTTCAAACAAGAAAATGCCCAGAACTCAAACTAAGCTTTAGGGTTCAGGGGCCCGAACCCCAAGCCCGAAAGCATATGTGAGAGCCCGAAGCTAAGTAGGGTCCTGATGTCAACAGTCCTTCAATGCCCTACACCTAAGAACCTAAACCCATAAACCCAAAACCCTAAACCACCTAGCGCGCAGGGTGTAGGAGTATTCGCTACCCTGGTTACGTTTGGGGTTTATCCCTAAATCTATGTCCTAGCTGCTGAGTCAGGTCCAGTACACCCTTGCAACCTATAAAGCCTTGGAGTCTGAAACCCTAAACCTAAACCCCTAAACCCTAAGCCCACAACTGTTTCGAGGAATCCCGAACCCTAAACCCCTAAGCTGAACCCCTAATTGCCCTAAATGCCAAAGCCCAAACCCAAAAGTCTAAGCCCAACACCCTAAAGCCCAAAGCCCTAAAGCCTAAAGCACAAAACCCCAAGCCTAAAAGCCCAAACCCTAAACTGGGTTCTGGAGTACCCTACTTGAATACTTTTCTTTGGTGCCTGTTCCTTTAAGGAACCATTATGAAATAAACATCTATACTTTGTTCTCTCTGGTTACTTCAAAGTCCAGTAAAGCCTGCACTCTGAAGCTTGCAGGGCCCAGCCAAGAAGAAGCAGAAGACTGGGTGGTCGGCTCAGTGGTTTCCTGTCGCTGAAGAGTATCGGAGGCTTTTAGGGGTGTAGGGTTTAGGGTTTTAGGGCTCAGGGGTGTAGGGTTTAGGGATGTAGGGTTTAGGGTTTAGGGGTGTAGGGTTTAGGGTTAAGGGGTTTAGGGTTTTAGGGTTTAGGGGTTTAGGGTTTTAGGGCTTAGGGGTGTAGGGTTTAGGGCTTAGGGGTGTAGGGTTTAGGGTATAGGGGTCTAGGGTTTAGGGTTTAGGGGTTTAGGGGTTTAGGGTTTAGGGGTTTAGGGGTGTAGGGTTTAGGGATGTAGGGTTTAGGGGTGTAGGGTTTAGGGTTTAGGGGTGTAGGGTTTAGGGGTTTAGGGTTTAGGGTTTTGGGTAGGATGAAGGTTGGTAGAATTAAAGACCCCTTATGTAAGGTGTCTTGTTTGGGAATATCCCACCTCCCTTCATCCCACCTTTGGAGCCCTTTGAGAGTAGCTTCGGCGTTCAAAGCTGGCTTCGCAGGGCTTGGGACTTAGAGCCTAGGATATTGGGGCAGGGGATTTAGGGCTTAGAAGGGGTTTAGGGTTTACAGGCCTGCGGTTTCGAATTTTGTTGGTTGGGGTGTTGGTTTAGGGGCCCCATACGAATAAGGATCCCATACAACCCCGAACCTTAAAGCATTTTGGGGTATAGGGGTTAGGGTTTAGGCTACTCGTCGGCTCGTTGCATGAACCCTGCTCCGAGAAGTACTTTGGGCTGACACTGTTATAAGGCGACTACATCTATAGTATAAGTAAACTAAGGAACCTTAGTTCATAATCTTGGTAATTGTTCTGGCTTCTAGTTGGAATAAGGATGCCTAATATACAAGGTCGAGTCTAGTCATCTCAAACTCGCTATCAACATCACTTCATCCTCCTTAGGGGTGTAGGATTTAGAAGTTTATTGTTTAGGGTGGCTTGCAATACATTCTGTTTTTGAGGCCTGGGCAGGGGATACCGGCATGTGGATGTTGTAATTCTCAGTCCGAATCGGAATGCACGATTTGACTCTTGGGCTTGTGGGTTTTGGTGGATGAAGTTCGCCTGTGCTGAGATATTGTTGGGAAGGACCCTACAATCCTTACTAAAAGGACCTAACAATTATCCTAAATCCTAAGCCCTCGACCCTAAACCCTCAAAGAGGCGCGATGTCGTCAGTTCATATGGACGAGGACCTTGACGCAACAAGGGATGCCGATGTCATCAGGCCCGATGCTCAGATATGCAACTGCTCGTTGCTTCTGGATGAGCCACTCAAGTTTATGCAAGCATTGCTACTGCCAAAAGGCACTAGCCAATACGAACGCTTGCACATGAGGGCCTTCTCGCACAGATTCTGCATCCGTCGCGATGGTAAAGGGCAGGCTCCCTGCAGCCAGCGCGTAAGTTCCGCAAGTCTCCGTACGGGTGCTTTGGCACTGACAAAGCCAATTAATGCGGGATTTGTCAAGGGCCTGCGTGTCCTCTGGTTCGGACTTTGAACATCTGTCAAAGACAGCGGACGACCTTAAGAGTGGCTCCTTGAAAGCCAGCAATGCTATTGAGGTCTACCTGACGATCGTTTTTAGAACATCTCGCCTTCTGCCTAAGGGGCCGGGTAGGGAACCTTTAAAGCCTTTGGGGGCTTATATAGTCCAACCCTAAATCCCTAAACCCTAAACCCCTAAACACTAAACCCTAAACCTAAACCCTAAACCTAAACCCTAAATCCCTAAATCTAAACCCTAACCCCTAAACCCTAAACCCTACTCAGCCCTTAAGCTGCTGTATAGAGGTTTGGAGCTTGGGGTTTAGGGGGTAGCGTTCTTTGTGTTGTTCAGGGTTTAGGAGGGTCTCATACAGCTATGGCTATTCTTTTTCTGGATTCTAAGCGTGCCTTTAACTATATTTTAAATGTTCAGGCTTTAAGGTCTTGTAGGATTCAGTTTTAGGGTTAACAGGCTTTAACGCTTTAGATGTAAATGGTATAAACCCAGAGGGTCCATATACACTACTATTATGGAATTAGGCCCTAAAAGACCATCCCCAATATGGTTTTGGGGACCTAATTCCATAATAGTAGTGTATATGGACCCTCTGGGAAAGTTTAGGGGTTTTGCTCGTTATGTTTTGTCTTCCTGAGTCTTCCCGTTCAGGACCGACATGAGCAGCGCGCGCCTGCGACACATTCTCGTTAGATACCAGGCCGCCATCCGGGGGCCTGCTAGATCCGAGGAAGTTAAAAATATGATGGGAAAAGGGCTCTCGGGAGGTTAACTTGCACTTGGAGTACGATGGGGTTACAACTATATGGGAGTTTCCGAAAATTAGGGTACCTTATTTAGGGGTCCCTACAATAAGGATCCTACTATTTAGGGTACTATATTAGGGTCCCCTATTTTCGGATAATATACCATTTGCTCAGGCTTCTACACTGGAGTACATGGGTTTGGCTTTAGGGATTTACGGTCCAGGCTTGGGCTTCTAGGCTTGGCTTTGGATTGCTGGTCCAGGGTCTAGTTGGGTAGTGTATGGATGTTGATGTTCAGCAGTCGGTTCGAGTCATTCGTCAAAAACTGCTCTGAGCTTTTGGGCACGGTCGATCTGTCTTTCCAGCCTCCAAGTTGTGCTGACCTGTCTCTGAATAAGGTCTGGCTGACAAGGCTCCCATTCTTCAGGTTTGAATAATGTCTGTCAAGCCGGCAACAGCCCTGGTTTTTCTAAAACCATGTCCAAACTCGCAAGAACCCAAAAAACCTTTGTACATGTATCTATGTATAGCAAATATGCAAACCGTTAAGCTTCATAAGCCGAGATCATTCTACGAAGGCCTGGGCCTAGGACCCTTGATACTATAACATGAAGCCCTGAAGGAATTTGCGCAGGAATCCTCCCTATACAGCCAAAGCCCTGAAACCCTGAAGGAACCCGGAACCCTATTCCCTGAACCTTAAGCCCTTAAGACGTATCTAGCCCCACCCCACCCGCCCTCCCAAAGCAAACACGGCAAAACCCCTAAACCCTAAACCCTAACCCTAAACCCTAAACCCATAAGCCCAAAACAAAACAAAAAAACCCTGCAGGATGCCGCGGCCAAGGCTCCCGATGCAGTAGTCAAGAAGGCAGGGAGTCACTAATATAGGGGCCTGAATAATTAGAATAGGGTTTCATATAAGGAACCCCCAAAAATAGTATGGGCAATTATTCCTAAACCCTAAACCCCGGACTAGAAAGTTTAAGGGCCTTTGGAAGTTTATGTAAGCAATTGGCAGTCAATCCGAGCGGGAGCGACGCTGGGATCCTAGGTCTTAGGGATGTAGGGGCGTCGGGTTCAGAGTGTGTTTTGTTTCGAGCTTAGGATCCTTGGATTTAGGGGTTTAGGGGACGGATGTAGTAGGGTTTAGGGCCGGTTAGGGTTTAGCAAGCAGTAGCCCAAGGACCCCGGTAGATTTTTTTATGCATTCGGGATCTAGTTCAGTCGTGTGTAGAGTGTAGGGTGACATATTTGTTTGTTCTTGTTCAGAGCTTCAAAGGGCTTGGGGGTTGGAGTGTAGGGTTCATCGTGATCCGGTGTCCCATGCCACCTAAGTGCAATAATGCTGTTGCACTCTAGCAGTACTGTGAAAGCACTTGTAACCTGAAGCCATGCGGCATGGAGCTCACACGGAGATACGCACCCATCAGCTTTGTGGATTGTGCAACTCAACTGTTGCCGTCATTAGAACCTATTTTTCTGGGCTCGTACGATTGCTTACTGCAGTTAATGCATACATACATGCCTACCTACATACATAATTATGTACTACATACATGCATACATGCATACATGCATGCATACATTGTATACATGCATGCATGCATACATAAATACATATATATATATATATACACACACACCTCTCTCTCTATATATATATATACACATATTGGTATATATTATCAGAGAGAGAAAGAGTGGGAACTAAAGATAAGTATAACGATAAAAAAAGAGAAAGAGCGGCGCAGAGAGGTGTAGTTCAATATCCATTAACTGGCGGATCCTTTATTGAGGGAGTCTGCTGGAGCTTATCATAGGGGCCTTCATAATTAGAATCAGGTTTTGGGGCCCATTATACTCTAAATATAATAAGAACCCCCCCCCAAAAAAAAAAATGTGTAGGTAATTATTTAGGCCCCTGTAGTACAGAGTTTTCTCGCTTTGGCAGGAGATCAGAGGTTTGGGGTTCGTTTAGTGCCTGGCATTGACCCTAAGGCTCTAAGGGCTCATATTGCCCTCTGCGCCCTGCGTCCTGCCCTGCCCTGCCCTGGTTTGCAGCTGGAAAGACAGAAGGAAAACCCTGCTGTATAGACAGGCTTTCGCAGCTTGTTGCCACCGTGCGAGTCACTCGACACAACTTTGTTGCCTCCCAGATTTCATCGCCTACGCGCTATTCCGACGGCAAAACCCTAATCCCCAAACCCCATCGAGATCGATGGGCTTAACCTGAGCTACTTATGTTTCCGTCGCGCGCACCTTCTCAACTAGGACTCTACTCACGGGTGGAGCAAGGCGTTCAACAAAAACCCTAAGCCCTAAACCCTAAGCCCTAAACCCTAAGCCCTAAACCCTAAACCCGAAACCCTAAGCCAGAAGCCAATGGTCCGACTTTGTGCGCCAGGCACCTCGGACGAAACCTGAAGCCGAGATCTTGATGAGAAAGATCATGAGGCTTGGAGTGTTTCGTGTTTCCTGTACGGTAAACCCCATAAAGTTGGAAACCCGATTAAGGCCAAATAGTGCTGGGATTCCCCATACATTACTCTTATAAGGATTGAGGCGATGGGGTTAACGGTTTCCAACTTTTTGGCTTCTACTGTAGGGGTTCGGGGTGTAGGGTATAGGGCTCTCCGGGATCCTGCGGCACGGACCACTGAGTATACGATTGCTGTTGTTCCTGGCCATACTTTAATACTTTTTTTCTTAAAGGAACCCTTATGAAATAAAAGTTTATACTTTTTTCTCCCTGGTTACTTAAAAGCCCAGTTGAAAGAATCGGAACGATTTGCGTGTCGTGACTCAGTGCAGTCGAGGGCTACGCCTACCAGGACCTTGTTTTGCCAAACCCCCCGCTTTGGATATTGAGACTATATTACCCGGAGGTACAACAAAGTATGTTGTGGCGAGAGGCGAGCCTTGGTTTCAGGAGTGTAAGGATCACGGTTTAGGCGGGTTAGGGTTTAGGGCTTAACTCTTGAAGTTTAGGGGCTTGGCAGGGGTTTGCAAGCGTGAAGGGCTTAGGGTTTGGGTTAAACCTCGAGGAGGAGTTTAGCTCAAGAAGAATGGCGAAGCCTTAAACAAATCAGGCGTTGGAAGCTTGAAACGCTTTATTCGGCCGAATACCTGGAGACCCTAGATCCTGGACCAGGCGTTAACACCATCTCTTTTAAACACTGGAACCTTTTCCCTTAAACCCAGCCCTTATGTCTAAGTAGATAGAGATGTTTCTGCTACACTTCCGATATCCTCGCCGTACTCTTCAAGAACCCTAAACCGAATAACTACTCATGGAACCCTGTTAAACCCCAAGATTCCTGAACCACAAACCCCTGAACCTGAGACCCCTAAAACCCGGAAACAGCCACAGGGAGCTCAATGAAGAGGCCAAGTCCTTGAGGCATCGTTGCTTTGGCGGTCGCTTGGTGGGTCCTTGGAGGTTAAAGGTTTCGGGCTTGGGGTCAAGCGTCTAGGGCTTGGTAGGAACTAGGGGTGTAAGACTGAGGATTTGAGGGCTTAGGGTTCAGTATTTGGGATGAGGTTGAACCAAGGAGAATAGACACGGCTAACCAGATGCTAAGCCCCAAGCTCCAAAACCCTGACTGGTTCCTGACGACCCCACAGCGGGATCCACAGTTGGGTCGCTTTTGTTGTTCATGATCCCGATCCTAGAGCAGTTCAAGTCAAGAATTCCGTTGTTTTTTAATGTACATCTTCAGGAACGTTTAGGGGGGTTATCAAAGTATATCTCCGTCCCCAGAGGCATGTCTTAGGCAACCGTTGCTTTCACAAGACGAGGCCGAATGCCTTAAACGTAACTAGCGAGTTTATAGCCAAGCGTACTTACCAAGTGCCCTGAAGCTTACTCCAGGCCCAGGCCCTAACCCGTTATAGCCGGAGCAGTCGACAGGTTTGTAATCCACCAAGAACCCAAGTCTCACCCAGAATGCCGGCCTAATCTCCGGCAAGCGGTTCAGGAGATGGGGACTTGGGGTGTTCAGATTAGGTCACGCCGCCCAAGCTGTAACACTTCTACTCTATCACTTACAAACTCTTACACGAATAGTTCCCTAAACGTAGCAAATGCATTGTGGCACCATTTTCACAAGGCATCGCCAACATGTTCAGGATGACAGCTCCGACTCCAACTGACGAGGAGCGCCAGACTGCAGACAAGGAGCCCTGCGGATTTTGACGAACCATGATCACCCGCTCTACCAGCAATCCTTCGCTACAGGTTGCCGGTTTGCTCAGCTGCACCTCTGCCGGTCCAGAGGCAGCCAGACGAGGCTGGCTCTGGCGGAGGGCTACACCGGAGATCAGCCTCGGAACCCATGGTTGTGCTGTGGCAGCAGGCCCGGCCACAAGGCAAGGGGAGCAATCAGGATCAGGTGCTTGATGCCTTGGTGCCAGGGACAGATGAGATGGGCTCCGTGGACATCCCGGCCTTAGGATCTGGGGACAACAGCGGCAGGCCCATACCTGATGTCACCATGAAAAAGGAAGACCCATCAAGCTCAGCGAGCCCACCTATTTCACATGTCTGTCTGCCGAGTGGAACGGTGGCTTCATCGCTTTTTATCCCAACCTCACCTACGGCTTTGTGGATAACATACGTAAGCTTTCCTGGAGCAGAGAAGCAGCCAACAGCCTGAAGTGCTGCTGCCCCGACCTCAACTCCAAAACCGTTCATCCTCAACCCAAAAGGCTACATCTCTACTGTAAGCCCCATGGGGTTGAGGGAAGGGATCAAGGTTTAGGGTTAAGGGTGAAGGGTTAGGGGAAGGGACTATGCGGCCTAACCTCTGGAGTGAAGGGTGACGGGAAGGGATTATGGACCCTACAACCTACACTTCTTTACCGTCTCATGCACGGAAGTAGGCCGCTGCACACACGAGCTGTCAACTCACATGGTGCAAATTGTGCCCTAACCTTATCCTAAGGGTCCGATGTCACTAGCAAGTAGGCATTTGGGTTTAGGGTACTCGTAACGTAAGTTGGTATTTGTGGAGGGCATGGCGATTACTGAGGTACTTGGACCCCCAGGGCCCCATCATTATCTTATTTTTGCCAGCCTGCAAACCCCAAATCCCTAAGCCCTAAACATCCCGAAACCCCAAACTGAGCAGCTGAGTAGGTAACCTTTAACCTTTTGGGGTATGTATATATATATATGCCATATATATATATATATATATATATATATGTATATGTATATCCGACCATAATTCAACAAGGTTAGCCTCTTTGGGCTAGGGTATTCAGCCCCTAAGTAACCCTGTTAGAAACCCCTGAAGCCTCAGCCCTGAGACCATGTAAGCAAGCTCGAAACCCTAAACTCCTAAATCCTAAACCTTGAGCAGTAAACCCTAAGCTCTAAACCCTACCAGGAACCCCCCAAGTACCCTTTAAAGGGTAATTCGGGGCTACAATAAAGGGTAGTTGGGGGGTCTAGGTAAGCCCTAAACCTTAAACCTTTGCCATAGTTGGGTAACATTTTTCATTATTATGGGTACTAAAACCCAATAAGGAACAAAAATGTACATTTTTTAATATTATCCCACCCGTGACGAAGAAAATCTAAACCCTGGGCCCGATACCTTAATGTAGGAACCTGATTAAGAAACCTTGGGCCTTTATTAGGGTTCCTTATATGAATCCTACTATTTTGGGGTTATAGGCCCGCGGTTTCTTAATCAGGTTCCTACATTAAGCCCTAAGCTCTTCCTTGTGGCAGGGCGAAGCACAGAGGCAAAAAGCCCGAAGAGATCGCCTTTAAGTAAGGAGCCCAGTTTTCTCTGCAAGGTCAACGCTTGAAACTCTGAACCCCAAAGTGTGAGGTTTAGGGTTCTGCGGCGTGGTTTCGGGTTTATTTCGGAGTTAGGGCCAGGTTAGTGTGAATGATTTGGTGTCGTTTCGGCGTTTGGCTCTTGTCGTTTTTTTTCTTGTGGGTTACTGCATAAACCATGAGCTGTCATGCTGTTTCCGCTACGGAGTTTGATGGCTAGGGCCTATACGGTTAAGGCAGACTTCTCTGCCAACTTTTTAACCCTGAACTGTCGTGCGTTTTACGGCTCAGGTGTATAGGGCTTATGGGGTTTGGGCAGGGTTCTTCGCCAACTTCTCTTATTCTAGGTACGGGCTGTGTGGTTGAGCGGTTCAGACGTTTAGTTTCAGGTTTGGCTTGGGGCTCACAGGCTGCATACGACTTTCAGAACACCCCAAAACCCTAAACCTTACCGCCCTGCACGTCTCCCTCCGCCAATCCAACTAGGATCCTCTCACACGTCCCGGATGCCGAAGGGAATTTTAAAAGGTCTAGCTTTTGCCAAGACTTCGCATTATGGAAGTGCTTACTTGTCGGTTCCCTTACGGGTTATCATTGGGTCCCAATGGTGAGGGGCCTACGGTGCAGGCTGATGTGGATGTTCGGGTACCGTACCACTTGTACCCCGCATTGTGGCACCTTTCCTGGTGACCTTGCTTCTTCGTTCGAGGATCCTAATGAAAAACCAGGTTGTCGAAACAACATGATAATCTTGCACTTTAGGGGCTAAGCTAAGGGCTTAGAGTGTAGGAGTTTAGGGTTAAGGGTTCAGGGTTTAGGGTTTAGAGTGTACCTTAACCAGAAAAAGCCTACCTTTTTGAAGGACTTATACAAAGAAAACATCATAAGGAATCCGAAAAACAGTACGTCATTCGGGGTCCAGATAGGAGTTTCGGGCTAAGGGTTTAGGGTTGCCGTCTCAAATCCTGAAGCCCTGTGCCCAGAAAGTGCTCCTTAATAGAAGTATTTGGAATGTAAGAGAGGGTAAGCCCTAATACTAATAGTTTTCAGAAACCACCCAGTCGCTAGATTTAGGAATCTGCATAGAATAGGCATAGAACACTTACAAAAACCGTATACCTCACCTCTGCCCCCTAAACCCCTTCCTGTTCCTGAAGCCCTCATGAAACGCTAGAGATCCAGAACATGCTTGTGACAACACTAGCGTTCAATAGAGTACCCCTAGTTTTCAGAACTTTGAACCCCTCCGCCCACACCCACCCTCCCAACACAAACCTTCCTACCAGGTCGGAGAAGTTCACGAAGCTTTGCAAGGAGATGCTGCGAGTTGACTTGGCTGGGGCTTTGAGGTGTTGCGTTTTAGGAGTTACAGGCCGGTACTGTAGAAAACCCTCAAGGATTCTTGTAAGGATTTCTGGTTTAGGACCGGGTTGGCCCTAGACGCCGCAGCAAGGGTCCTGTAAATACCCATCTTCAGTATGGAACCCAGAAGGGCTCTGTTAAACTACCATTTGCTTAAGGGCCCCCCAAAAAATTAAAAAAACATAATCCCTTATGAGGGTACTATGGGGATTAGTATCTTGTATTACAAGGGCACTATAGGGATTAGTATCTTTTATCTTTTGGGGGCCCTTAAGCAAATGGTAGTAAAGGTTACTTCGAGGGCGCTTTGGCACCCGGGTTGCCGCGCGATAAATCTGCAACAACAACCCTAAGGGTCCAAAGGACCCAATAATTAGGTACTTAGGTTTCGGATAGTAGTTATGTAGGTTACTATTTTGGAGAGTATATGATAATTAGGTACTTGGACCCTTAGGGCAACTTCCGAACAACTCCGCCAAACCTCAATCGCCTTAATTCGAAGTCTCCAAAGGACCCGACACCTAGGTATTTGCGTTTAGGAATGTAGTTGTGTAGGCTAGTTGTTGGAAGGGTATTTGACTGCTATAGTACTTGGACTCTTTGGGCAAGACCCCAAACGCCCGAAGAGGTGCAAATCTCACAGCATCACCACCAAACTTGCGATCTCAGAGATGAAAGCGCAATCCCGCGCAGCCACTCCACACCCTAAGCCCTACAACCTTATCTTGAACCGCGAAACGTTAACGCCGCAACTGCAAAGCCCTCTGCCCCCACTTCCCTGCAAGATAAAGTCTAAGCCAGACCCGAAACTCCCACAAGACTTTCACAAGGGTTTGAAGGCTAGTTTGGTAATGATTAATTAGTGGCATGCCCTCAGAATGCATCTGTGCTAAAATATTTGCCAAACCCGATTCTGGCACCAAACCCTTAACCCAAAACCTTAAACCTTGATGCCCTTCTGTGCCACTCTTCAGGAGCATTCGGAATGCCCGACAGCGCAGAAAGGAGGCGCCATGTGCGGAGACCTTGGTGGTGGCCTCGACTTGCCCTATTACACATGGCCAGATATTGAAGGGGCCTTTATAATTACCAATACTATTTTGTCGGCTCCTTATTAGAATTATGTTAGAGTATACCCCCCCCCCCCAAAGACCCTAATTTTTCCAATGATGAAGGCCCCTATATTACCCCCAGGATGGGTTCTATTACTATGGTTATGTGGAGATACTAGCCTACTGTCAAGGCCCTGGGCTTCTGGGGGTCTGTGGTTTGATTTCCGAGTGTGGATGGTCTCGGTCGCGGAGCTAGGGTTTAGAGTTTAAGGTTTAAGGTTTAGGGTTTATAGGGTTTAGGTAAGGGTTTAAGTTTAAGGTTGAAATAAGGGTTTAAGGTTTAAAGTTTAGGGTTCTTAGGTGTTGTTGGGGCTTTTTGGCTGAGTAAGAAAATCGGGTTTGAGTTTTGGGTGTTTAGGAGTGTTTAGAGCTCAGCATTTGCGGTTGAGTATTTTGGCTTTACCCGGAGGCTCCATAGTAGTTCCTTTTTGGGATTCCCTTATAGGATTCTAAATATGAAGCCCGAAAAGGAACCACTTTGGAGCCTTAGGGATATAGGGTGATCGTACTTGGTACATATAGCCAGTACCTCAGGTATAATGAGGCCCAGTTTGACGGCTTTCTTATTGAGTTGAGGTCTCCCATTCAAGCTGACGGGCATGAACAACAGTACCTCTGAAACCTCTATCTTCAATCCCGAGTTTTTGCCATGTGTCCTAACCCTAAACCCTGGAACATGAGTTACTAGGTGGCAATTTGGGAAACTTGTTAATTCCCCTTTATGGTTTCTATAGAGGTACCTATTCATAAATACTTTTCAGAGCCCCAAAACTACAACCCAGGCTAAGGTTCATAACTGCTTGGATTCCTTGTCCTGTACCTTAAGCTCATCAGGACAATCATATTCCAACCTCCTTTCTTCTACTAAACCCTAAACCTAGACCCTCGCCCTAAACGTTACACCCTATAAACCCTACCCTAAACCCTAAGCCCTAAACCAAAGAACGAAAGCTATGCAATCTCAGGGTGGATCTCCAAAGACATGCAGACGAAAAGGGGTGGCAACTTCCGAGAGCTTGTGGCTGCAATGAGGCCGGCTTAGGGTTAAGGGGTTTGAGGTTTAGGGTTTAGGGTTTGAGGCTTGGGGTTTGGGGCTTAGGGTTTAGGGTTTCGGGCTTAGGTTTAGGGCTTAGGGTTTAGGGTTTAGGGTGGTTCACATTTCGGGGTTTAGGGTCAAGGCTATAGAAACTATGAAATCCTAAACCCGTAAAGCCTAAACCCTAGATTTGGGCTTCGCCCTCGCCTCTACCACCGTTTGGCGAAAAAGGGATTGACGGTCCAGCTTTGAGAAAGGCCTTTCTTCCGGTTGCGGTGCTTGCTCGTTAAACTCCTAGCCATGAAGTCTAGCCATGAAGCGGTTTGAGGTTTGATTAGTTAACCCCACACATCACGAACTAGGAGGATAGAGGTAAAGGGAGTTTAGGTATAAGTCAGGGTCAGAAAGAACATATGGAAGAGGAGCCGGTGCAACAAGTAAGAATGAGATCAATCCAAATCCTAAATCCCGAATCCAGAATGTAAACCCTTGACTCCAGAGCCTGGCTCTGAGCCGTACCTAGACCCGAAACCTATCTCAGACTCTGGGCTGTTTTGTGCTTGGCTACTACAACCAGGTATTTGGCGCCAAGATTTGTATTGTGGATTTGCTGCTATCTGGTCCCTGAGCCCTTACCCTGGCGACTCAAGCGTTTGAGGGTTTTAAACGGTTTAGGGTTCGCTGGCCCCCAATCCCCAAATCCTGCGCTCCAAAACCAAAATCCGCGACACTACGTCCTCAAGCCTGAGCACATTGCTCCAACACCTTGCTAAACAGTGCTGAACCCTAAACCTCAAAAGCCCTAGCCCGTTTGCCTGACAGGCCGGGTGACTATAGCGACATCGTTACCTCAGCGGAAACTTGGTTGCAACAGACCTCAAGCGACAGGGGAGCTTGTTTGGGACTAGGTTTCGTGTTTAGGGTTGTCAATTGTAAATTGTTGATGAGTGTTTCAGCGGTAAGGTAGTATTGTTAAGAAATCTTGCAGTAGTAGTTGAATGTAACAGAGTGGGAGAGAGCGGGAGTATTTCTGAATTACGAGACTTAACAGTAAGTAGCCTTCGTAGTACATGCCCAACCCCGACACACCTTGGAGGAATGTGGCTTACCTATAGTCTCCATTGTAGTTCCTTTTTTCGGTTTAACCAATTCTATATTAAGGATCCTAAAAGGTAACCCAAAAAAGGAATTACAATGGAGACTACAGGTAACTCTGCCTAAACCCTAAACCCTAAACCCTAAGCCAAGAACCCCAAGATCCACAGCAAGACAACCCTTAAAAACTGGTAGGTTCTGGCCGTTTTTGAACCCCATCTAACCCTAACAGACAGCCTCGCAGAATCCCACGAGTGTTTACCCACAAGACCTTAGCCCAAAGCAGTAAGACCCGCATTCAAAGCCTCTAAGCGCCCTAAAACCCCGTGATATCCTCAAAAGCTTATTGCGGCAATGGTAAACAGCACTCCTTGCACTCCTTAGAACGTTACCTAGACCTTAGACCCTAAACCCTGGACCCTAGCTTAGTTGAGTCCGCAACCTTGGACCTTGCATGAGACCTACCCATGATTGAACTCCTTTCAAAGCCTTCTGCTTGTACTTCAGACGTTTGACCTGCTTGCTAATATTATGCCTTAGGGTTCTTTATGATGATAATTATCATGCTTCTGCTTGTAATTTAGACTAGAAGCCTGAACTTCTTGCCGATGTTCTGCCGTAGGGTTCTTCACTCTAATGATCCTAGAAGGCCCCCCCCCCCACCCCGAGAGTTTAGGGTTTAGGGTTTAGGGCTCTCTGACGACTGGGCCCCTCTATTCGGGTCGCAGGGAGTAAGATGAGTCACGCTGGGTTCAGACTTTTTGGTCTATCTGGTTTGGGGTTTACTCAGCAAGACGCAGACCCCTGATTCGAAGACTCCAGCCTTTGATTAGGACTTGAATCGGGATCCTATTCACACTGCCCTTGAAAATGTTTAGCTTTTTGCCCTGCGATACTGGCCAGTGCCTGGGAGCCTCCTGCTAACCTACCCTGAGGGTCCAAGTACCCAGTGCTTTATATAAATCACCCTGAATGCTATGCTAAAATCGCTACTATCCACATCCTAAACACGTCACTACTATATACTATAAGTGCTTTCGGCCCTTTTGGGGCTAAGCCATAACCCCTAAACCCTAGACCCTAAATCCTAGAGCCCAAACCCTAAAACCTAAACCCCAAAAAGGAGGGGCTGCACCTCCTTCAGCGCATTGCCTGAAGAGCGGGGAGCGGAATGCGCCGAAAGTGGCACCTGACCGGGCTTCTGCTTCTGGAGTTCAACGAGTTGTCAATCTACAGTGAACCCCAGAAAGTTGGAACATGGCTTTAGGAGGATTCGTGCTAGGATCCCGTGTGCTTTACCTTAAGGGCATGAGGATATTGATGTTCCAACTTTCTGGCTTCTACTATAGGGGGTTTAGGGGTTTAGGCTCCGTCCGAGCTTGATTTCGAATTGTTGTCAAGGCTTATTGGCAAAGTGGTTGTTACCCAGAGGCTCCATAGTAGTTCCTTTTTGGGATTTCCTTATAGGATTCTAAATATGAACCCCAAAAAGGAACCACTTTGGAGCCTTCGGGTATATATGAAGCTGACATTTCCAGGGGGCTGAGCGTCTCAAGGGCTTACTTCCGCCCTCAACCCCGACCAGCTTATAAGCCATTTACAGGTGGGTAGTTATTAGGTGGGTAGTTTCCCTTAAGCCTCCCATACCACTCCTATAAGGCAAAGGGAGTCCTATGGGAGTACTATGGAAGAAGAACTACCCACCTGTTAGGGGCTTCTAAGCTTCTCACATCCCCAACCTTGAGCCATGAACCTGCAACCCCGTTTTTTCGGTTTCAATACGGGTCCAAGTACATAATAGTCATCATATGCAGCCACAGATAGTAGCCTACAAGACGAGTATCCTAAACCCACATGCCTTTAATGTCTACAAGGTCTTTTGGACGCTTAGAGGTTGTTATTTTGTTGAAGGACTCTTGATGTCATGGCTCTCCCAAGACTGAATTCTGGCGTGTCACTTGGGAACAGGGACAGCCGAGTCAAGGGCAAGACAAAAGTCTAAACAACACACCCTATTGAAATTACTGTTTTTTTTGCTATTTTTCCGGGGCGCTGTGAGTCAGGATACCGAAAGCTGATTCTGTGTTCAATTCTTCAGGACAATTGTTTATATGCTTGTATGTATGATACAGGCCTCTGTATTCACTCTTGGTGCTGCAGACGTGAGGATCAGGTGGCAGATTCGGTGCGCTGATGCGAGATCTCCTGCAGCTGTCAACCTTGCCTGTTGCGCTAGAAAAACTACCTCACACCAACGCAGCAAGGCTTGCGCTACGTTCTGGGTTCATGAGTGCTCAACAATGGTCAGGGCTTCTAGCAGGGTTGTAAGCTGGGCTTAATCGACAATACCTGAAGCTGCCATGACCCACTTGTTTGGCCCCCTTGCCGGCAATCTGTAGTTTATAATCTATAGCAAACTTCGTAAGCAACATCGTCTAAGATCTAAATTTCACCTGCAATGTAGGAAAGTGTTGGTTGGTGTCGCTCGACCACATCTTGTCCCTTGGACCCTTCGCCAAGGTGCAACAAGTAGGGCGTAGCTATCTAATTTGCCCGGTGGTCCTTTGTTGCACAGTGCGTTGCTCGGCGCAGTAGAAAAGCGTGCAACTCGTACTTAGCTTTCCATTTGAACCGCAAAGTGGCGCTAAACCCTTAAGTTGCTAAATACTTTAGAAGCCCTACTAAACTTGGACTTCCTTCACTTCGCGCAGTGAAAGTCACCGGCAGAGGTTGCGCCCACGCTCGTTTTGCGAAGTGCATCCGAGATCCCGAGGGCGTCGATTTAACAACTCCTTTCTATTTGCCTATACGAAGTAGGGTTTAGGCTTTAGGGTTTGTAGGGACTCTTTCGGTACATGGGTTCTGAGAATATGCGACATACACCCTGCAAACCCTAAACGCGAACCAAACCCGTAAACGCTAGCTTGAGCGAAAGAGGTTAACCCCGCCGTCCTTGGGCAAGGATCCAAGCTCCGGTTTCGTGTTGCCAGAGTCGATGTAGAACGTGTGAGCCAAGGCATGTCATGTTTGAGTACTATGGGGCCTTAGTCATTGCACCTTATTTTGAGGGGGTTCCTTATTCTAACTATATTATAGTGGGCCCAAAACCCTATTCTAATCAGTAAGGCCCCTATATCGGTGCTTGGGTTCAGCATCGTAGTGAGGTTATATAGGGTGTCAGGAGTGTATACTCATTGCAGAATCAGACCCTTTCGGTAAACCACAGACAGGCTCAACATGTCCAAACCCTCCGTCGGGGCAGGCCTGCAAGCCCTGAAAATTTTCCGGGCAGCCTCAATCCATAAACCCCGATGGTCTAGAGCCTTACTAAAACCTAAACCCAAAATCAGCCCAAACCGTAATCTCAACCTTACGGCTCAAGGATGTAAGGCCACAGCTCACGCGTGTTTTCATTCGCCTCTGCTGACAGAGGAGGGGCTCGAGACGACTCTTGCAGAGATGGGTCCATGGGTCCTTACGGCCGAGTCCTGAAGTAATGCTGCACTTCAGTGCCCACATCCTCCATCAGCTCTTCTCGAGATGTCTTGCACCTGGCGAGGTGTCGAAGCGAGGGCTAAGCCCCCCTGGTAGCCAGCCTGGCGCGTCGCAGACGCAGCCACGGGGGTTTCCCGAATCACTGGGGCGACCGAAAGTCTTAAAGCATTTGAGCAGGACAGGTACTCAGCAGAATCGATTAATCGACAATCTTGAAAGTGTGAAAGGGAATGTCTATCGTTTAGTGTCTGTTTCGGCGCAACCTATTGGCTAGTGTTGCAGTTCCCGTCACACAGCCAACTAGATTAATAAAACATTTGTCCACTTTAATGCTGGTTGCGCCGTTTAGGATGTAGAAGTGTTAGATGTCCACTGCCGTACCTCCAGGTATGCTGAATGTAGCAGCCACAGTGGAACAACCCATAGAACAACCAGCTTGCCACGGCAACTCCCGACCGCATGCGGCTGGACCGAGTATGCGGAGAGAGACTTACTCCTGCAGCCAACGGGTGATGGGAAGCTGGTTTCAAAAGAAATGAACATGGGAGTTTCCGAAAATAGGGGACCCTAATATAGTACCCTAAATAGGAGGACCCCAAAATAAGGTACCCCTAATATTCGGAAACTCCCAAATGAACATAAACCTCCCAGCCCTCCAAATTCTACACCGTTTCAGGATGGGATCTTTTGTGGTAGCGATTTGCGCGGCTGGACTGCAGCACTACCCATACAGGAGATGAGCCAAGAATATTGCAACGTGATTTCCACAGTAAGCCAAAGCTCAAAATATGTGGGGGTTTCCGAAAATAGGGGACCTTAATATAGTACCCTAACTAGTAGGATCCTTATTATAAGGACCCCAAAATAAGGTACCCCTAATTTTCGGAAACCCTCAAATATGTCCGTGAATCAGACTCGATTCTAGGGAGCTACGGCCCGATATCACAAGTTTCCCAACGTGCAGAAAATGCCACTCGTCCCGAAACCCCAGAACCCAGGAACCCTAAACCCTCAACCTTAAAACCTGAGCCCGAACCCCTCAAGCGTCAACCCTAAAACCCTGAAACCTAAATCCTGAACCCTAAACTCTAAACCCTACACCCTTAACCCCAAACCATACCAGCAACTCTCGCCCCTCGGCAGCAGGACCGTGGACGCCACAAAAATTCGAAATCAAAATCCATGCCTTCTATCGGCGTTATCGAATTGCATAGAGGCCTGAACAAGTTGTAAACCTGTTCCGTAGGTTAGGCTACCTCATTTCGATTGAGTTCGAGTACACTGGACTTTGCCGCCAAAACTGTCTTCTAGTCTCTAGAACTGACTGCAGCATCAATTTGGTGGGTTTCCGTTTGCCTTACCGCAGCTTGAGTGTTTTGCAGGGTCCTCTAAACTCTAAACCGTTTGGTGCCAGCGACGTTTTAGAGACCCCGTCCTGATCTTGTAGGTTTCGGCTATATAGGGTTTCAGGTGTACGCTTGTATCATATGATCCAGCATGAGCGATGGTAGACGCTTTGCTTCTGCCCCGTAGCCAAGCCTACGAGTTTTCCATAAACCTCCAGGGAACCCGAACGAAAGGACAGGATTCTTCCCTAACACCCTGAGCCCAGAACCCTAAACCCTAAACCCTAAGCCCTAAACCCTAAACCCTGAACCCTAAAACCCTAACCCGTTTCAGATTGCGGATCGCCGTGCATTTGGGGCTTGAGGAAGGCCGTGGTCGTTTTGCAGCAAACTCACCATCGGGGCCTACATGAGATCAGGATCTTGGATAGTACCTTTTGTAGTTTGCCTTTGTCAAAGTCTGATAAGGGGTAGGGTTGACGGATGGTGACGGGTTTCAGACTTCAGCTTATACTCGGGGCTGTGAGCTTATCGGCTGCAGCGAGAATATAATCTGTTGATTAAACACAGAATTTCTCTCTGCAGCTGAAAAGCTCAAGTCAAAAGCTAGTTGGACACTGTTTACTAGGTGTCTTCAGAACCCTAAACCCTAAACCCTAAACCCTGTTAGGCAGGTAGGTGTCTTCAGAGTTCCATCTGTCCTGGTGTGGGTTTTGTCGGCTCCAGTCCTCATGGCGTGGATCATTTTCGGGCTTTCCATAAGGGTCCAAGTACCTAATTATCGTATACTCTCCAAGATAGTAACCTACATAACTGCTATCCTAAACCCGAGTACCTAATTAATAATTATTGGGTCCTTTGGACCCTTAGGGTTTGTGTAGGGCTGAGAATGATCGTGCAGAGGTACACCAGGCAGCAGGTAGCGATAGCATGTTACGGTCCAGTTATAAGACAGTATGAAAAGCATGCCTCTATTCGCCGCCTGGCTTTTGCAGCTGATCAAGCGTTCAAGCTTATCACCACGAAGCTGCGAAGATGCAAAGCTGTGACCAATACTACCCAGCAGGGCCCACGCACTCTAAATCCCCAAACCCCCTTAACCCTAAACCGCCCTAAACCCTAAACCGCCCAGAAACCTACAGACGTGCAGCTTTCAGGCGGATGTTAATGAGGATGCACCAAAGCCCAGCATCCGACTTTCCAGGTATCTCAAGCCCGACCCCTCAGGGCCCGAGTGCCTAGCAATCGTATACCCAGAGACTCCAATATCCCTTAATTAAGGAATATACCTTAAATCATATTAGGGTCCCTAATATGATTTAAGGTACCCTAATATGATTTAAGGTATATTCCTTAATTAAGGGATATTGGAGTCCCTGGGTACTCTCCAACAAACCATCCTTTGGGGGGCTATTGCACTTAAACAATATTATCCTACAATTACTACGACGTTTATCCTAGACCCAAGAAGGGATGTACTGGGTCCTTGCGAACCTTAAGGGATTTCAGACCGAGAGCAACAAAGAGGGATCTCGGGTTTTGGGGTTCAAGGTCTACGGGGGCGGAATAATATCTCGAAACCATACCCAGACTTACACTGCCTTGTCGCTAGAAGTTCGTGGACCTTTGTAAAGAATCAAGTGTACAAGCAGGTATACAGAATTGGTACAAGACGGAACATATCATGGCGGTCTCCATTCGTGCCAGATGTCGACAAAGCTGGAGGTTTGCTGTTTCTGCCAGGGAGATGTGAGTGTTGACACATGTTAACACCTCAAGACCTCTACGACATGTCCATGTGACCGGGATAAAGTGTCGCATGCCTATACACTTTACGCGGACTTCCCAAATTTTGGAGTGTTGTTCCGCACTTCTAGATATGGCTGGAGTTTGCAACTCGTCGCATTTAGTTCGCGGTCAGAGTGGTTTTGCTGCCAAGCATCAGCACATCGAAAAACTGGGCTGTTAGAATCGTACCACATCCCTATACTTGTCAATGTTATATCTGGAATCTGAAACTCCAGGTACCAAATTCTAAACCACGACAATGTAAATCCTGATCCCTCAGCCCGAAGCTGCAAGCCTTCAAACCTTAACCGTACCTAGCTAATCTCTTTCAACATGACACCAACACCCAGTAACTTGTTTTCCGAATGTCTCAAGCTTAAGCACTGCTCCGCTAAGTGAACTCAATCCGCGAGCATGCAGCCCCAATCCGCGAAGCTCCAATACTAGCGCTCTTAGTGTGATCGTTGTGACGCTTGGATGTTGTTGCTGTTGTTCTAATCTCTACAAGCAAATATTGTTACATGAGTACATGTACTGTGAGAATCCTTTTGTGTTAATGCTGGCATCATGTGTAATTGTGCTGATATGAATATGAAGGTATCTGCTGCCGTTGTTGTTAGAGTGAGTATTTTCGGGACTTTCATTGCCACGACAATCATCCTGTTGGTACCAGATATCCAGTCCAAAAACTTGCTATTCAACCAACAGCAGTCAACTCGCTATAGGGGTTCTGGCTTTCATTTACTAACTAGCCTTTACTTTGACGTCTGTAAGTTTTTGATTAACTGCTTGGATGCTTCATTATTCAGATCGTTAATGAAATGACTGAACCAACAAATGGATTCATGAACGGAAGAATGGCGGGGAATGCAATGCTATGCAACGAACGAATGCAAATGATTGAGGCAAGCAAAGTATGAATGAAGGAAATGAAAAGAAGCGAAATGAATGGAAGAGTGAATGGATGAAAAGAAGCGAAATGAATGGAAGAGTGAATGGACGCATGAACGGGTGGATGGAGGGATGGCTGGCTAGATGGATGGATGGATGAATGAAAAACTGAGGGAAAGAATTAATTCATGAACGAATGAACGAAAGAGACGATGAACGAATGACAGAGGTGAACAAGTGACTGACTGACAGCATGAACGAATGAATGAATGAACGTGTCCAATGAGCTTAGTGAATGGCTGGCTTGGCGAATGAAAGAAAATGTATGAAGCAACTGAAATGCTCGAAACGAAGGAAATGCACGAAAGGGCTGAATTGGATAAAAAGTATGGAGCGAATGAATGAATGAATGAATGAGTTGGTATGTACTTAGAGGAAGCGGCTGAAAGCAATCAATGAGTGATCGAGTGAGAGTCAAACAACCAACCAATCAATCAGTCAGTCAATCAGTCAGCCAATCAGTGAGTAAAAACGTATGAATGACTGGCTGGCTGGCTGGCTGACTGACTGAATGAATGAATAAATGGATGAATGGATGCATGATTGAATTGACATGAAGCGACATGGAATGATATGAGATCAAAGTGACATGTACGGAAGCGGAATGACATGGAATGACATAGAATGAACTGGAATGAAATGGAATGAAGCGAACGAAAGAGTCATGGGTCCCTATTCTGACCAGGTCTGTTGAGATCAATATCGCTCTCGGGGGCAGAAACGTGAGCTGTTTGTGGGTGCAGAGCCAGCTTGGGGTTTAGGGTTTAGGGTAAATCCACGAGACACTGTGACACAACACAGCAATACACTCTAAGCCAGCTGAAGGCACACCCTTCAACACCGATACGATGAAGATGATCGTTTCAGCGGCTTCCTAAACCTTTGCTAAGACCCATATAACGAAATATTTTATGAGCCCAAATTCCTCAACCCGAAATAGATCGTTTAAGGCAGCCTTTGAGAGGAGACCTTTCTCCTCTTCACCGCCTTCGACGAAGAACCTTGGCAGACATCTTATGTTCAGAGGTTCAGGGCATCGCAGACCCCAAAGCATAAACCCTGCGGATCCTATAGTGACCCAGAAAAGGAACTACAATGGAGACTTTTGGTAGACCTTGATTGTGGCCTACAGTTTTGTACCCTAAACCCTAAGCCCTAAACCCCAAACCCTAAACCCAAAACCCTAAACACTCAAAGACCCTTATAGGGAAGCCTTAGAGGCACCCTTAAAGGAGCCCTTAAAGGAGCCCTTAAACCCTGTTGTGCAAGGCCTACTCCGCTGGATTTCTCTGCGCCGCGTCGCACGAAGCGTATGCGAAGCAGCACGGCCACCAGAAACTCGGCATGAACGAGAGGTTCCTTTAAAGGGATCTATAGGGCTTCCTTTAAAGGGATCTATAGGGCCTTTAAAGGGATCTATAAGGGTTCCGTTAAAGTGATCTATAAGGGTTTCTTTAAAGGGATCTCTAAGGGTTCCTTTAAAGGAGGTGAGGATAGTTGGGGGTCTGGGTAGACTTAGGGTTTAGGACTTTAGGGTTTAAGGTTTGGGGTTAGGGTTTAGGGGTTTAGCGTTTACCAGGATCCCCCTAGTGCCCCTTAATGGAGCCCTAGTGGTCCTGAACCCTAAACCCTAAATCCTAAACCCTAAAGCTAAGGCATTAATTAGGTATAACAGATCGAGGGTACTTGGCGGCTAAACCCTAAACCCCTAAACCCTAAACCCTAAACCCCTAAACCCCCTAAACCCTAAACCCCTAAACCCTAAACCCTCAACCCTAGAGGGCAGAAGCAGTGTATCTTAGTAGCTGAGTGGATACACTTTACACGTTTTTTTGGATAATCTTACCCACTATAAAGCTGAAAGTGTAAACTTTTTGGGGCTTATGAACTCAGCAGGTTTAGGGATGGGCCTAAGTTGAGGGTTTAGGGTTAAGAACGATTTTGGGTTTAGGTTTCACAGGGTTCAGTGTTGAGGGTTAAGGGTGTGGGGCGTTCAAGGCTGTTGGCTTTTGGATTTTTCGTTTGGGGTTTAGGGTTTAGGATTGATTTTGTTGGTTTGCTTCAGCACTTAGAGTTCGAGGTTCAGGCTTCTCCTGACGTTTAGGGCTGTTGGCTTCGGGGTTTGGACACGCAAGATACCCAAAGCACAAAGCTGCGATAAGCACGGGGGTTTTAGGTAGAGGTAAACCTCGATCCTTAGAAGCTAAGCCTGTGCAATACAAATTGGAGGTCAATCCAGTAGCTTGACTGACAGTGACAAGGTAGTCCATAGTGCCATAGACTCAGACCCCAAACAGTCATCCCCGACTCATCCAATGGTCTACTATGCTATGTTTAATATAGGGGTCTCAACAGTTAGTACTGATTAATATCCTTCGCAGTCCCCATGTAGATGCTGTAAAAATCTACACCAAAAGCTTATCCGAATTATTTAGAGCCCTATATGAGACCCTACAGCCAATGGCTCGCAACCTGCTATTCTGTAGGTCTTGGTGTTACAGGTACTGGAAGCATCACGGGACTGCGTAATTAGGGTTATAGTGAAGGAAACTCCTGCGAAACCCGACAAAGTCCTCGCTACAAGGGGTTTAGGGCCGGGTGTAGGGTTCAGGGCTTAGGGTTTAGGGTTTAATGTCAATAGGTTTTAGGGTGTAGGGTTTAGGGGGGAGAGGGTTTAGGGTACACGGCCTTCGAGGCACTGCGCCTTGGTCCTGGAGGCCTCGCAGCTCCAGCGGCTTTGTGGCGGCCGCGCCCCGCAGTGGGCCAAGGCCGGCCATAAACACCCAAAGGGTCCAAGTGTTTTAGGGTTTAGGGTTTCAGAGGTAGTAGTATAGGATATATACTTTTGGGGCCCAAATATGTACTATGTACCCACTATTTAGACTATATTGGTACTTGGACCATTTGGGACAACTGATTGGCACCTTGCTCCGGTGAACGCTGAACCCCCCAAACGCGAAATGCTGAACCCTCCTGTCGCGTCACAGCATGAAGAAAATCGCAAAATTGAACAAACTCTTTGGTGTCGAGATCTTGCGAAGGGGTGCGGAGGGCCGGGATGGAGCGAAAGTTGCATCCAACTTACATGCGCAGGTCTCCCGTTAACTTCTGGCATGCCAACTAGCGGCTCGTGAGGATCCCTGTGCCCAAGTAGCATATAGTTTTGGACTTGAGGCTTCTACATAGCAAGCCTTTTGAGGCCAAGTTTGTACTGAATGGGTACCCTAAGCCCTAACCCCAAACCCTAAGCTGGCCTTAAACACTGACGCTTACGTTTGAAGCGACTCATGCCGCTCAGGTATTTGCACCGAAAGGCTATGCCTGTATGTACTTTATGTGTATATGTATATGCATATAGATATGTGTTTATGTATGTATGTATTGATGTATGTACGCTGTATGTAGGTAGGTAGGTAGGTAGGCATGCATGCGTGTGTATATATATATATATATATACACATGTGCTTTGTTGGCCATGTATTTTTCATGCTGTTATCTATGTCCTGTAACATATAAATGTGTGCATGTTCACATATACATGCACTATATATATATATATATATATATATACACGTACACTCCTGGTCATATACAGGTTGTATGTACATATAAGTGCATGCAGAGAGAGAGAGAGATTGGGGTTTTGTGTTTTGTGGTGAGGGTTTTGACAGGCTAAGCTTTTGTGCTTGGAACTTGCGGTACTGGGAATGCGACGACTTCGGGATTAAGCACTTCTTATGGCATAGGTAGTGTTTTGGGATAAGGCGTCGCTGAACTGTTAGGGAAGGTGTCACCTCAAAGGCTTTAGATCCTAACAATAAACCCTATACCCGAAGCCCCAAAAACAACTTGCGAACATCCGGCTCAGATCGCATTGCTGCGGCAGCTCCTCCACGAAGCTGCGCAGGCAGGTGCCTGTTGCCATGACGCATGCTGTAGAAGAGAGGGTGCATTGCGATTCTGAGATCTCCTCACCTGGACCTTAAAGCCGGATGTACATTCAACAAAACCATGTCATCAGTTGCTTAGTACAGTGCAGCTACCTTACTAGTTGGACTGGTTCTTTAAATATGCTTCGTATGCTTAACCCGGGTTCATGGGGTTGACTACTAGGAGATGTAAGACCACAAGGCTTCAGTACCTATATAGAATATTCGTAAGCCCCTGTATATATAGGAGCTCTTTAAAGTTTAAGGCCTACGTATAGGGATTGGGGATTGGACCTCGTTGGCCGTGGCGCTCCAGGGTTCGCCGCCTGAGAAGACCTTGGGCATTCCTGGACCCTGGCCGAGGCGCTGATCTAGCCGTGGGTTTTCGGGTTTTCCCAACCAGTCGCTCTCTCTCCTCTCTTTCTCTTTCTGTCTATTCTCTCTATTCTGTCTGTTCTCTCTCTGTTCTCTCTCTGTTATCTCTCGCTCTCTTTCGCTCTCTCTCGCTCTCTCGCTCTCGCTCTCTCTCTCTCTCGCTCTCGCTCTCGCTCTCGCTCTCGGTCTCGGTCTCTCTCTCTCTCTCTCGCTCTCTCTCGCTCTCTCTCGCTCTCTCTCGCTCTCTCTCGCTCTCTCGCTCTCTCGCTCTCGCTCTCGCTCTCGGTTTCTCTTTCTCTCTCTCTCTCTCTTTCTCTCTCTCTCTCTCTCTCCGTGCATATGTATATATATATATGCACATGTATTCATACGAACATATATACCTACCTGTAGACATCCAGACATAGTACCATACATACATAATTACATACATACATGCATACATGCATGCATATACAGTGTGAATGTGTATATACTGAATAGTATAGATATTATGCATGTACTGTGTATATATATATATATGTATATGTATACCCATGTGTGTTCCTGTGTGTGTCCATATATATATATATATAGGTATACGCATACCTAGGGTATGTATGTAATTACATATGTATGTGTGTGTATATGTATATACACATTTATATATATATATATATGTATCATGTTTTTGGTGAATGGGCTTTGGCTTTAGAGTTTGGTGTTAAGGGTTCAGGATTGGAAAAGGGTTTTCCTGTTCGGGAGTGCATACGGCAGTTCCGTATGGTTGCAGGTTGAAGGCGTAATGCTTTCAAGCTTGGGATTTTCGCATATCGGTTTACGTAGACTGTAAGCTGTGGAGTCTTGGATTCCGGTCAGGGTTAGGGCTTCATCAAACGGAGGCACTCCCTTGGACGCAGCTTGGGTTCAGGGTCAGGATTGTGGCTTAATTAAGGGGTTGAGGGATTCGGGGTTCAGAGTTTTGGTAATTAAGTGCATCAAGGCAGCGCTTCTTGGTTTCTCAAGAGTTTTTGGCAGGCTATGCGACAGTGTCTCAAACCTTTTCTGAAATCCCGGTAAATAAGCCGGACGTTTGTTTCGCTAAGCCCTCTTGCCAGCTTCATCGAAACCACGCACGAACTGTTTGTATTGGTTTGGAAATAGAGTTCAGTGGTTTCTCGTTGATGAAACGGTGCCCCTAAACCCTAAACCCTAAACCCCTAAACCCTAAACCCTGATCCCCAAACCTTCCCGACAGGGTTCGTGGGTGTTTTCAGGCAAGGGGAGTTGCGGATTTTGGACGCATGGTTGTGGGCTTTGTACAGTTAATGTAGGAACCTGATTAAGAAACCTTGGGCCTTTATGAGGGTTCCTTATATGAGTCCTACTATTTTTTGGGGATTATAGGCCCAGGGTTTCTTAATCAGGCTCCTACAGCCTGGGAAATATTTCCGTAAGACAGAGCTTTGGAAGTAATATAGGGGCCTTAGAGGCCTAAATATTTACCAATACTATTTTGGTGGTTCCTTACTATACTTATAGTACAGTGGGCCCCAAAACCCTATTCTAATTATTAAGGCCCCTATATTAGGGGTGGGTCGTTCCATGCGATGTCACATGCCATGGCTGCACTTGAACCCTATTCTAAGTATTAAGGCCCTTATACTATGTGAAACAGTACCCTGAGACTCCAAGTATACGAATAATGCTCACTTTGGGGCCACAGTCTACAAACAGTACCCTAAACCCTCAACCCTAAACCCTATTCTAAGTATTAAGGCCCTTATACTATCCGTAGTTGGCTTCAGGGCCGGGAGCTCCAGGCTTTTTTGGGACTGGGCTGAAGGTTGGGGCTCAGTAGCTGAGTAGGTAACATTTATCCTTTTTGGGGTCTATATAATACTACCGTAATTCCTTTTTGGGGTCTATATAATACTACCATAATTGACAAGGTTAACCTTTCCTATATAATGCTACCAGGTTTTTGCAAGGTTAACCTTTTGGGGGCAGTTTTGGGCTAGGGTGCTCAGCCCCTAAGTGGGGTTGCATGGCCAGGTGGCTTGTCTGGATTGATGCAGATGCGCTGTTGCTGGACCACCGACGAGTGCTCCAGGAGACATGCGCAAAGCTGGAGTGCACACCTCTTGATGTAAAGCTTGACCCTGCAGCATTAGAGTTTAAGGGTTTAGGGGTTTAGCGTTTAGAGTTTACGGTTGAGACACAACAACCTTTACCTTGAAGCTTACCCTCATGGTCCGAAGGACCCAGTCATGAGGGCGTTTTATGGTCCAGGGTCCAGGATAATGTAGGAACCTGGTTAAGAAACCCTGGCCCTATAACCCAAAAATAGTAGGATTCATATAAGGAACCCGAATAAAGGCCCAAGGTTTCTTAATCAGGTTCCTAGATTAGTATTTTCTGTAAGTTTTGCAGGTTCGAGTTTGGGCATGGGCATGAGTCATGAGTATTCTGTACGTAGACCCTTCGGGTTCCACACTGGATCAGGCCGGGTAGGAGCCGTGAGTGTGTGTGTTTACTGTACCGGCCTGAACAATTACCTTTATTTTTTCCTCCTGAATCCAAGTAACTACAGAATTCCTAACCGGTAAGGGCCTATATGAGCCCCAAAAGAACTAATTGCATTGGAGGATGATGGGTATAGGCTGGCTTCAGTTGGAATCCCAACTTGATAATGTCAGCCTGCCTGTATCTCCTCATGTCACTGCTTCAGTACCCCCCCAGAAGCTTCAATATTTGTTCAGATTCCCTGGATCCATGGCTAAGCCCTGGTTAAGCCAAGGGACTATACTTCAAGGAACAGTCTCAAAGAAGGGGCTATGCCGTCGGGTTGGGTAGGGATCCTTCAGGGTCCATGTACCTGTATATACTTTGACCCCATATTACAGCCCGCAGCCCTATATCCCCTAAACCCTAAACCTTTGAACCCAAGCCCCTAAAACGTGATGAAACAAATCCATGGAGCCCGGGGACACGTAGCCGGGATGCGAAGCCACCGATCTTGCCCTGATAGGAGCTCACGGATCCGGGGCCGGCAGTTGCGGGCAGCTTCGATTTGCCCTTGGGGCTTGCTGTAGGGGTCGGAAAAATTACCTATAGTATTCCTTCATAGCCCCTAATATATAACATAACCCAAAACCCTGTTCCATTTGAGGCCACTACATTTAGCGTTTGCTGCTATAGGGGCGGCAGGTTTGCAGAACAAGGATTCTTCGGTCTCCGGACACATGTGGCCGGGATAAAGGCCTCAGGTTTAGGGTTTAGGGTTCATTGTTAATGGTCTAGTGAGCTTATGTGCAGGGGGTTGCGGCCCCTTTGTACAATACGCTCAGGGTGCGTGTTGCTGTACAGTCGCATAGGCATTCACCATAACCTTGTTTCCATAAGGGTCCGGGTATTTTGACCCTTCGTTCTCTACACAGGAAGCCGTTAAGCCCAAGGTATATACTAAGTCGAAGAAGGTACAGCGACCCTTGTGGTTTTCAGCCCGAGGTGAAGCTGTAAGCCTCAAACCTGCAACTGAGGATTATTCTAAACCCTAAACCCTAAGCCTTAAACCCTAAACCTTAACTGGGCTTTGGAGTACCATACTTTAATACTTTTTTCTTAATGGAACCATTATGAAATAGAAGTTTATACTTTTTTCTCCCTGGTTACTTAAAAGCCCAGTTACACCGCAACTAAGGATTATTTCCGAAGATATGTCGTGTGCGAGAACCTCGGCTTGATTTGGTGGGTCTCGCCTGGAAGCACGTGGCATATGCAGGAGTTTAAGAAACTAGGTCCCCGAGTAGTAGTAGTAGTACCCTTTTGCCTTTTTTGGGTTCCCATCTTTAAATCCAAACAGTAGGGAAAAGGGTACCCTTATTATTAAGGAGTTACTCAGGAACAGTGGAAAACGACGCGCGACCATCATATTGCTAGGAATAACAGGGTCCTCGCCACTCGGTGCACGTTGTGGGAGATTGCAGATTTGTGCAGAAGTAACCTTCCAAGTCACAACCGCCACGCTCTACTCCCTAGAAGGGTAAGGCAGCTGCGGCTCTGCGCCCCAGCGGCTTTTTCGCTTGCTTCAACGTAGTGGGCGTTTCTGTGGTTGTGCCAGTCGGGTACACTGCCTGCAATCTTACGGTTGTAACATCCTGTGTCGCACCCCTAATGTTACGGTCACAATAATTACCCCCCCTCCCCCCCGGAGGGTCTCTTGGGGCAGGGTTTGGAGGGTGGTAATAATAAACGTCTGGCCGTGTCCGGGGATTGTAGCACTAGTGGAAATAGTAGTAATAGTAGTACTAGTAGTAATCGTAGTTATAGTAGTAATAGTAGCAATATTAGTAGTAGTAGTAGTAGTAGTAGTAGAAGTAGCAGCAATAGTAGCAATCGTAGTAACAGTAGTAATAGTAGTAATAGTAGCAAGAGTAGCAATAGTAATTAGTTATAGTTTCAGCTTTGCTAGCTACTTAGCGTGGATCCTAATTTTTTGGGGGGGATTTGGGGCCCGGAATAATTTAATTGTCACCCCTTAAATTATTGTCACCCCCCTTCTAACATCAATTGTTTGGGCAAAATGGCTACGCAATTATAACTCCTCTTCCGCCCGGAAATTCAGCCCCGGGGAATATTTTAATTGTCATCGGGTTTAATATCGTGACCGCTACATTAAGCTTTAAACCCTAAAACCCCCTAAACCTTGAAACCCACCTGCCCTCTTCGAGGCGAAATCAACACTGGAATGATGCTTGTAAGGCGAGGAGGGCCGGGTATCTGACTGTACTTCATTGTGTTATCTGCAAATATCCTACATTTGTTGTACTTGCTAATGCTTTTGCGTCACATGGCGGAAAAATCGAGATTTGTTTGAGTGCATTGTGGTATCCCAGTATGTTAGCATACCACGCTGTGCCATGTTACATCACATTTGGGCTTTAGGCGAGCATCCTGCAACCCAAGTCCCGCCACCATCAGCCGAATGTCCTCAAGTCAGTATACACGCACGGCATGTATTTTAGGGACTTTGAGTAACTACAAATCCATAGGTTCCCACAGCGTCCTCTTCTGAAAGTCTAATGATCTGATGTCCTTGTTCATCCAACGCCTGCACGATCCAGAGGACCACCTCGAGCTGGGCACAGAAGCTCTTTGACAAGGTGCACCCAGCAGCCTTGACTGACCCAGGCCAAGGAACTAGGGTACCTTGATGAGCCCTCAACCCTGTACTACGGTTGATGGACAAAATCCTGCATGACCCTAAGGACTCTAAACTATATGGTATATTCCTTATTCTGGGTCATGCAGGATTTTGTCCATCAACCGTAGGTATCGATTTGGGAGAGTTGCTATTGTCCTGTGTTGTTTAGAAAGCCCTAGTTTCGAATAGTTTTGGTGGCCGTTGAAATCGACACCTAGTTTAGGAGGTTTAAGGCGGTTTGTGGAAGATTCAGGCCCGAAGCCCTTAGTAACTTAGATCCTGTCATTTGACTTGTTTTCATAGGGACCCTTAGGGGGGTGAGGGGATAGGCCTTATTGAGTCCTTATTATGGGCATTATGGCCCCCTACCCCCCCTCCCCCTACCCCCGTAAGGGTCCCTAGGATGTTTAGAAACCTCCAAACTCAACAACCTCCTGCATGGAGGACACCTTTCTGTTGCTGATGGGGGCTTCGAGTTCCTACTACAAACAAATCCTGCATTACCCATCATACGGAATATACTATATAGCATTATTCCCACAGTTCAGGGTCCTTAGTGTTCAGTGCTTCAACCCGGGACTTCTTGGGGAGGGCGGGGTAGGGTTTAGGGTTTAGAGTTTAGGCCGTAGGGCTGCTGGACCAGCTTGCTTCTCCTTTTGTGGGGTCAGGAGTTCTGCTTAGTTTGTTTTGTGGGATCACGATTTGGGGCGTTGAGGGTTTAGGGTTTAAGGTCGGACTATCTAGGAACCCTAAGCCCTAAACCCTAAACCCCTAACCCCTAAACCCTAGTGGGATTGGGATGGGGACACCCTTCTAAGGGCTTGGGCCACTTATTTCAGGCGAAGAGTGTTCATCAGCCTCCAAGTCTGCAAGTGCTCCGCAGAGGCTTGAGCAAGCCTGCGACCCAAATCCCAAACCCTAAATCATCCCCTAAACCCTAAACCCCTAAACCCTAAAGCCCTATTTTATCCCTAAACAACACCGGAAACTCCAAGGTCCTACACCCCACACCTGCAACCCGCACCCCGGAAATCCCAGGTGTGGGAGACGGCGGACCCACGACTACATCATGCACCTTTCCACGCGCGAGCCTCTGTAGTCTGGACTTGGGGAACTTGGGCTTTGGAGTACCATACTTTAATACTTTTTTTTCTTGAAGGAACCATTATGAAATAAAAGTTTATGCTTTTTTACCCCTGGTTACTTAAAAGCCCAGGAACTTAGGGGCCTGAATGATTTCCAATACTGTATATTCAACTACTGTTTCAGGATTCCATACTGTAGTTACACTGCATTATGCCCCCGAGCCCCAGACCCTAAAGCCTAAAGAAGAAGAAGGTTAAGGCCCATAAAGATTATATGTATATATCTATATATATATATATGTGTATATATATATACATACATATTATCTCGTGAGTACCAGGCTCGAGACCGAGGGTACCTTGCGGGCTCAACGTCAGTTGAACCACATATACAGCCTAGCCCCCGATGTAGCGCAGCGCCCCCTTAAATTCCCATAAATTCTACCACCTAAACCCTAGAAACCTGAACCCCTATGGACTGCAAAAACAGCTAACCGCCAACTGGAAGCCCTAAATCCAGGCTGGTCCCAAGCCTGAGCAATTAGCCCAACCTTTCAATCTCATACAACCTAGCCTAGCAAACTAGGTTTCCTTACGTTGACTTCCTTGTACACATTGCTTGCAGAATGTGCCGTTTGGGCTGCAGGCCACCTAAACCTTCGCTTGAGGTTTATATACAGGTTCTGTAGTAAGGGGGTAAGGGGTTTAGGGTATGGGCTGCAGAGAGGGAATCTCCGATCGCACCCACCCCCCAAGTTGCTGTCAAATCTTACACATGGTATGCACAAAACGGGGTCCAACAAGGTTTCCTCTCCATTGAAGATATAGGTTCAGGGCTAGGGTTTGAGGTAAGCACCCAGAGCCGACAAATACATAGTGCCCGTAATGGAAGGGCTCGATTGAAGAACGCGTGGGTGTTCCTTAGAGACTTGAGGTTGTAGAGCCCTATCACGAGTTGAGGCTTTCGGGTGTAGATTGTGTGACTCCGGTTGCAGTGTTTCGATTTCATGGCCAAGCCGCTAAGGTATAGAGACAGGTACAGAAACAAAGAGATTGAGATTGTTTTGTTTCTATAAATCTTGAACACTTATACAGTATACGGCCCTGTCGTCAGATGTACACGCGGACGCAAGCCGTACACATGTTTGGTCAGAGGTAGGACATCCTTATGTTTCCGTGCATGGTTGAGAAAGGATCCTTGTCTGATTCCGAGGGAGGGTTGCTGCACACAGGAGCAATCGGCACTGTCCCAACTTCTCTTCCCGCCCGACCACGCGGAGCGTCGCCGCTGGTGGCTTGACCAAGAGAGGAGTACGCTCTTTGCTTTGGAGAATTGCTGGGTGGCTCCGTATGTACGAAACTTGCACAGTGTCTATGTGTGCATGCGCCCTATCTGTATCTGCATCTATGCCTATATAATTACATGTCTATTCCGTGTTGCGACTCCATGCATCAGTTGCCTACCATACATGAATTACCCACGGCTCATCTGTTTGTTGGCTAGTTTCCGTTTCCTTATTGACTGAAGTTTCCATGAGACAGGTTGGGGCTGAATTGAATCGCAAATAAGTGGAATATTGGCTTGATGTGCAGGCTTGCTGCGAGTACTACAGGGCCTTAAAAAAATTACCAACACTATTCTGGGGTTTCCCTATTAAAGTTATAGTGTAATGGGCCCCAAAACTCTATTCTAATTATTAAGGCCCCTATATTAGGGGTGGGTCGTTCCATGCGATGTCACATGCCATGGCTGCACTTGAAAAGCCGTCTTTCCCATTCCTCAAACCCTAAACCCTAAACCCTAAACCCCTAAACCCCTAAACCCCTAAACCCCTAAGCCCCTAATCCTAACCTCAAGCCCGAATCCCTATCCCTGAATCCCTGAACCCCGTAAACCCTAGTTCTTGAACCCTAAATCCTCATCCTAAATGGGAGTTTCCGGAAAATTAGGGGTACCTTATTTGGGGGTCCTTATAATAAGGATCCTACTATTTAGGGTGCTATATTGGGGTCCCCTATTTTCGGAAACCCCCAAATCCTAAAATCCCTAAACTGGGCCAGGTGGAGTTGGCAGGGAGGCCCCCGATGCAAGGCCGGCCAGAGCGACTGAGATTCTTTGAGTGCTGAGGGATCTAAGGGATCCATTAAGGGCTCCTTTAAGGGTTCCTTAAGGTCTTTGAGAGTTTATGGTTTAAGGGTTCAGGGGTTTAGGGAGCTAAGGGATCCTTTCAGGGTTTCCGTCAAGGCTTCCTTCAACAGGGTGGGTCTTTGAGGGTTAAGGGGTTAAGGGTTGAGGAGTTTAGGGTTTAGGGGCTTAGGGGAGTAGGGTTGAGGGTTTACCAGGACCCCCCAAGCACCATGTAATGGAGTCCTTGTGGCCCTTAATAGTGGGTGTTTGGGGTATATCCGAGGGTAGTTGGGAGGTCTAGGTAGGGTTCAGGGCTTGGGTTTGGGGTTTAGGGGTCAAGGTTTAGAGTTTAGGATTAGGGTAATAGGGTGTGCGTCTTGGGGGGATGCGGCGTTGAGCCTGGAGGGCGTTTTACTTTTTGGTTTCAAGTCGTGCATTGGTGTAGAGTACAAGAATTTCGGCGTTTTCGGGCCTAGGCTACGCCTTAAGCCCTGAACACTAAACCTTAAAAAAATAAGCCCCAAAGCCCTGAACCCTAAATCCATCTAAATCAAGTTCCTAAAGCTTAAGAAGGTTTAGGAAGAAGGAGCTTTGCCAGAGTTTGCTGGCGTTCACTGCCGGGCTCGGAGGCGCTTTGGTGATCTGCGTCAGAGGGTTTTACCAGTTCGGCTCGCAGTCCTCCGTTTAGGGTTTAGGGTTGACAGTGAACCCCAGAAAGTTGGAACATAGTTTTAGGAGGATTCATGCTGGGATTCCCTTTACTTTACTGTAAGGGCATGAGGCCAATGATGTTCCAACTTTCTGGCTTCTGCTCTGGGGTCCTTCGGCGGTCTGTTTAATGTCGAGCCCCGTCTTTCCCGCAGCTACTGTTGATGATATAAATCCTGTATTACCTTAAGGACCTTGTAACTATGGGAATAATGGTATATTCCTTATTATGGGTAATGTAGGATTTATATCATCAACCGTAGTAACCGAAAATGTTCCAAACTTCCAAAACCAAGTGCAGCATGTTGCTTCATCGGGGCATTCACAGCGCCCAGCTTCCCGTGTCGTGATGCTAAGGCAAGTTCAAGCAGTTGTACGCGTCCAAAGCTCGGTCCTTGCCGACGGCGTGGATGAAGAGCGAAGTACCGTTATCAACATGACCTTCAGCCTGACCTTCAGCCTTACACTCCGCGGGTGGCGTGGCATGTTTTTCTGGGGTACCATGGCGTCCCGTCCAGCAGCCGGTTCTTCCGCCCCTCATGCGGCGCTCCCTCCGGTGCAGGATGTCATCGCGGGCACCTTAATTTCCCGGACGACACTCTTTGGCGGGTGCTTGAGGCATCTCCGTCCGGAAGATTTTGCTCCGTCTTCATGAGGACCTCATGGGCAGCGCGTTCGCAGACAGACTCGGTCTGACACCGATGCGCTTTTCTGCCCCTCCGCCCGACGAGGACTTGCGGACTGCGCAGTCTCATTCTAGCTTCGACAAGCTCTTGTTGTTTTAAAATCGGGTTGTCAAGGTTCTGCAACACTGTGGGAAAATACTATAAAGTTGCAGCGTGGGTCCTTAAAAGTTCCCTAAACCCTAAACACTACACCATCATATCTACTAAACCCTAAGCCCTAAACTCTAACTACTAAACCGAACCCTAAACCCTAAACCCCGAATCCTAAACTGGCAGGAGGCGCAGTCTAAATGCCGACAGGACATCGTTGGCCAATTCACGCAGACTCAGAAACCACAGCTTTCACCGCCACTGCTAGGTTCTGAGACACAATTCATCGGTAAGTTCAGGGGTACGGTTGAGGGCTTAGAGTTTATGGTGTAGGGCAAACCAGCAGGTGGTCCAGCAGCACATGCTGGTTTGGGACTGTGGGACGATGCTCTGCGCCCAGACACTGTGGTCTCTACCCAAAATCATAACCCTAAACCCAAAGGGTCCAAGTACCCTTATAGGAGGTACTTAGTACCCTAAAGTATATACTATATTGCTATATGGTTACTTGGACCCTTTGGGAAACATTGAACTCTAAACAGACCGTGTGGTCTGGCTTCTGCACATGGGTGCAGTGCATTCGGATGTAGGTCTGGGTGTCACTGTAATTATAATGGCCATAAGGAGGGATGGACAAAATCCTGCATGACCCATAATTATAATAAGGAATATACCATAATTCCCATAGTTTAGGGTCCTTAGGGTCATGCAGGATTTTGTCCATCAACCGTAAGAAGGGATTCCGACAGCCGAGTAGATCCTTTAGTCTTTATTCTCCCTCTTTCGGGTGCACATGAGGGCTGAACCCGTCTGGACCCAATTTGCGGCTTTCTCACTAATTTTTAGGTCCTTGCACTAGGGAACAGGCTGCCGTATTTTCCGAAAGTCACATTAAACCCGAAAAAACTCAACTTTGAGCCCTAAACTCCTCAACTCCGGAAGCCTCAACCCCACCCCAACCCTGCAATCCTCAGAACCCCGATCCTAGCTTGGGACATGTGGGATTGCTCAGGGTTCTGCGAGACGACATGGGTTCAGACAAACACTGAGTTGGCTAGTAACTCCCCGCGCAAGAGCCTGCGAGAGGATCCAGACACTGGACTTCAGAGGTCAGAGGGTTGGGTTTCTGGTAAGGAGTGTATCACGAGTTTGCTGTATTTGGCAAGGATCCTGAAGCAATCTAGGTTAGAACATCTGCAAACCTTAATGCGAAACCACCCCAGACGCGGATTATGCTTCAACATGCTTACATGATGGTTTGGCCTTGGAATGTGCATGGCCTTGGATGCAGTACTCGTATTGTGTTTCATTGAACTTCTCCCTATCTAAGGAAGCTGGCAAAGGTGCTGCATGGCAGCTGCACGAGCACAAGGTGCTGACGAGGGTGTTCGGCCCGGGAGAGGAGAAGGACGGGTGGATTTTCTGGATTCCGCAAGGATTCTTCGTCGTCTGCAATGCTGTGGTGCGGAGCGATGCCGAATGGTCTGGAGTGGAGACTCTGTGCCGCTTGAGGAGTGGCCGCAGCAGCGATCTGCCACTCGGGAGGGTCTTCAGCCCTTGGACAAGCGAAGACCCGAGCTTCTGTAGTAGGAGAATCTTTCACCAAACAGCAGCTGAACCCTGAACGCCATAAACCCAAAAGCCATCTGAAGCCTCAATGACTCAACCCTAAAAACCAAACCCTAAGCCTAAAACCCGAACAACGAACGGCTCAGGAATTTCAAAGATCCGCTGAACCGGCCGTTTGTGGTGCACTTCGCCGGGCACCCACGGGCGAGGGTGGATTATCTGGCCCCGGCTTTAGCGCTCTTACTTGGAGGTTCATGGGTAGTTGTAAGGGTTTCTTTAAGGGTCCCTTTTAAAGGGATCTATAGGGATTCCATGAGGGGATAGGGTTTAGGGCTTACTTGGAGATTCATGGGTAGATATAAGTTATAAGTGGGCTTATAAGTAAGACAACTATACTTAAAACCCGTATTAGGGAACTTACAACTCCACTTACAACTACCCATGAACCTCCAAGTTTCGTTTCTTTGTCATAATAACACTTCAATCAGTAAAAGCCTTTTCGTATAATGGTGCTGCTGCGGGTGCTTAAGCCAGAGAGGGTCCAGTTTAGGCCGCAGGGTTTGGGGTGTAGGATTGAGGGTACAGGGTTTTGGTTTTCATGGCTGAGGGCTGAAGTTTGTAATGAAAGGGTTCAGGGTTTCCTTGATTATGAGCCTGAGGGTTCGGGCGCTCGTCTTGGTTGTGAGGCTAAGGGTTTGGGCGCTGTACCGTCACAACCTGCACCCTAGACCCTATAAATCCCGAACCCCAAGCCCTAAACCCGATAAGTCCTACACCCCTAAACACTAAACCCAAACCCAGAACCTCATATATCCCAAACCCTATAAACCCTAAACCCTAAATCCTAGAAGTCCCAGACCCCAAACCCTAAACCTTAAACCTGAACATAGCAAAGACCCTTAGGTCGACGACCACACCCGCCGAGGGGGCAAGTCCAAGGCCTGTTTCGCCTTTCGGCCTTGCGTTTAGGGTTCAGGGGATCAGAGCGTTGGGGGTGTTTGGGGATTTCATGGTTAAGGGGTTCAGGCATCTACCTCAACCCGAAGTAACCTACGTTTTAGGGACGTATATCAAGAAATCAAGCAAGGAACCCTACAAAGTTGTAGTAGAAGCCAGAAAGTTGGAACATCAATATCCTCATGCCCTTAAAGTAAAGCATAGGGAATCCTAGCACTAATCACCCTTAATCCATGTTCCAACTTTCTGGATTTCACTCTAGTTATGGACCTCAAAACGGGGATTTATGTGGGATGTCCCTATCCTTAGGTTTGCTTATGTAATTTTCTGGGGCCCTAAATAGGATTTGGGGTGTAGGAGTTTAGGGTTTTTAGGGGTTTGGGGTTTAGGGTTTAGGGGTTTAGGGTATAGGGTTTGTTCAGGGTGTAGTGGTTTAGGGCTAAGAGTTTGCGGGTTAAAAATCCGAATCTTTGAAGGATTTTTTCATGTCCCTACACTGAAGGTAAGCTACAGTGGAGATCACGGCAGAGAGCCCAACAATCAAACGCAGGAAAGGGACGTATTATTTTTTCCGATTGTTCTAGGCTTTAGTGGTACAGGGCACCAATGTTCCAACTCCTGGCCTCTATGTTACCTCCAGTCTCCATTGTAGTTCCTTTTGGGGGTATGCAGTTTATAGTTTTATAGTTAGGATCCTATAAGGTAACCCCAAAAGGCAATTACAATGGAGACTATGCACATACCTTGATTATGGCGTACAGTTTTGTACCCTAGACCCAACACCCTAAACCCTGGATGAACCCGTGCTAATCAGTGGGGATGAAAGTTCTCCTACTGCTGCCGGGTAGTCTTTGTTACTGTATCTTGTGCAAGCCTGTCACAAGGCAGGGTCGTGAGTGCAGGAGAAAGGGCCCATTGCATTAAAACACCCTAGGCCCTAAGCCCTAAACTCTATGTAAGCCCTAAACGTCTACACCGTTTGAAGCTGGAAGATGGCTTTAAAGATGATGAGTGCGGGAGTTTGCAGAGGATCACGGGGATTTTGCGTCTTTCTGGCCGTGGTTCGTAACCCTAAACCAACGGGGGAGATCTTTGTAGATTTTACCCTGCCTCCGCATGTACTTTTGTTGTCCTTAGCAGCAGCCTTACGCGATCACCTCGGGCTCAAGTCCCCGACGTACAAAAGAGCGTCCAGGGTTGACTTAGCGGTAACTAGCCTGTGTGTTGCTGTAACCTGTGAAACTTCAGGTTATCAGCCGTAGTTAGCTTGTTGCTATGGACATAGTGCCATTCGATGCAGCTTCGGGAGACACAGACGGTCACAGGAATGAGGCAGCCGCCAATCAATACATTTTGCAACTTCTTCAAGAGAACAGGCAGGTCAACGTCTTCATTCATGACCCAAGTATGCAGGAGGCCCTTGAGCTCCGAGCCGAGCGACGCCACGCATTTGTTTTAGACAATGTGTATGAGAGGCATCCTCATACATCTCCCATCTTGAGGCGACCGCAGACGCAAACCATAGGCACCAACTCTCATTCATCAAGGCAAAATTGTCGGTCAAAACGTTTCGGTCAAAAATTTCGGCGTTGAGCCCCTTAAACCGTCCATTTCAAGCCCAACCCAACCCAGACCAGGTTCCAATCACAAAAACCAAATTCAAATCAGTTTCCAGTCGCAAAACCCAACTTCAGAAAATCAGGTTCCGGTCGCAAAACTCCTGCCCCCGCCCCACCAGCCCGGCCCAGCCCAGACCAGCCCAGTCCCCGATAGCCCAGCCAGCCCAGCCCAGTACCCAAAGGAAAACCCAGCCCCAAATCCCAGCCCAGCCCAGCCTCCCAGCTCACCAACTTAAAAACCAGTTTCAATAAGAAAACTTGTCGAAACTTTCGGTCAAAACTTTCGGTCAAAACGTTTCGGTCAAAACGTTTCGGTCAGAACTTATTGGCACCCAAACCCTTAACAATTTCTATAAACCCTCGGTTCTAAGCGCCAAAGCCCAACAAGACTGAAGCCCTGAACCCACAGAGGGAGATGCACCTCCCCTGGGAGTTTCCGAAAATAAGGGGTACCTTATTTTGGGGTCCTTTTAATAAGGATCCTACTATTTAGGGTACTGTATTAGGGTCCCCTATTGTCGGAAACACCCATATACTCGACATAGAGTCCTCTCAGGTTGTCTCGGGCTCGGCAAATCAGCATCTAGATGTGGTACTGTCTTGACTGTATGTAGTCAAGTTGTGCTGCAGCAATGTCCGCGGACGTCTCCCTAGAGGGTCCAGGGACCTCTTCCAGGCCACAATACGTATTGTATATTACGGGTACAAGACAGAAGAATCCAAGCAGCCCCTGCGGAAAGGCGGAGCGAATCCTTGACGTCGTGAGAGGCGGTCACTGCAGGAGGGGCCTCAAAGCTTTGGTGGTCCTGGGGAATTATGCCAAGCGAAACTGCTGGTATGACTTGTTGAGTCTAAGGGATTAGAGGGTTTAGGTTAAGGGGTTCACGGCTTAAGGTTTAGAGGTTCGAGGTCAAGGGGTTTAGGGGAAGTTTAATTAGGGGTCTAGGGGTTTAGGGTTTAGAGAAAGTTTAGGCGTTTAGGGTTTTGGAAACCTGGAAAGTACACACCCTGACCACCCGAAGCTGCAACACCGTCGCAGGTCAAACGTGCCTCAGCATGTCCCCTGCCTAAAGCCTTAAGACCTAAGCCCTAAACCCTACAACCCGAAACCCTAAAACCCTAAATCCTAAACCCTAAAACCCTAAATCCTAAACCCTTAAAACCCTAAGCCCTATAAACCCTAAAGCCCCAAGAGTCCTTGCGAGGAGCTGCTCTTCCTTGCCCATTCGTCCCGACGCCTCCCCGGAAATCCGCCAGGCCGACTACAGGGTTCAGGGTTCATTTAAATTTAGGGTTTAGGGTTCAGGGTTCATTACGGTTTGGGGTTCAAGGTTTGGGGTTTAGGGTTCAGGGTTCATTTAGGGTTCAGGGTTTAGGGTTCAGGGTTCATTTAAATTTAGGGTTTAGGGTTCAAGGTTTGGAGTTTAGGGTTCAGGGTTCATGTAGGGTTTGGGGTTCAAGGTTTTGGGTTTAGGGTTCAGGGTTCATTTAGGGTTTATGGTTTAAATATAGGGTTTAGGGTTCATTTCGGGTTTAGGGTTCAAGTTGTGGGTTTAGGGTTCAGGGCTCATTTAGGGTTTAGGGTTCACTTAGGGTTTAGGGTTCAAGGTTTGGGGTTTAGGACGCCTGGACGAAGCACTTGTTTCCGGCTTTCCCACAGCTCGACAAGCAATTTGCCACCTTCTTGGCCTTGCCTGCATTGGCGGAGCGCAAGTTGTGTGTCCTGGTTGACTCTCGCCGGTTGCTGGGGTGTTTCTATGCGGCCGTACTTGAGAACTGCATGCAGCGGCCCGTCTTCCTTTCTCGTTTAGGATACACTACTGATCAGGCCGTGACCGTTTACTAATTTACGTCCGTGGAGTCCCACTGATGCCAGAGCGCCCGGTTATGCTGTCGCAAGGGGACACGGTTACTGTGCTACCAGCTGCTGAGGGCATCGAGCCACTGGCCACGCTCGATGCGATGCTCCTGTCTCGTGCCGGCTGGAGATCCGCCTTGGATCTCCCTATCCTCGCTCCGCGGTTCATTTAGGGTTTAGGGTTTAGGGTTCAATGTTTAGGGTCCAGGGTTCAGGGTTCATTTAAATTTAGGGTGTGTTTAGGGTTCAGGAATTTTAGGGTTTAGGGTTCAGGGTTCATTTAAATTGAGGGTTTAGGGTTTGGGGTTCAGGGTTCAGGGTTCATTTAAATTTAGGGTTTAGGGTTCAAGGTTTGGGGTTTAGCAGTACAGAGCTGTTGCGAGCATGGAACTGCATTAGCACTTCGGCGCGTGCCCAGACGGCTCGCAGCCTGCGACGGTGCAGGCAGGACGCTTCGTGAGGCGGATCGACATGGAGGCTCGGTGCTGCTTCTGCTAGGCCGGGTCCTCCCCCATACCCGATGAAAGGTTCAGGGTTCATTTAAATTTAGGGTTTAGTTCAAGCTTCGGGGTTTAGGGTTCAAGGTTCGTGTAGCGTTTAGGGTTCAAGGTTTGGGTTTAGGAAGTTTAGGGTTCAATTAGGGTTTAGGATTTAGGGTTTAGGGGCCAGGGTATAGGGTCCGGGTATGGGCCTGAGGTTGAAAGCTTGGGGATTACCTGTAGTCTCCATTGTAGTTCCTTTTTTGGGTTACCTTTTAGGATCCTTAATATAGAATTGGTGAAACCAAAAAAGGAACTACAATGGAGACTATAGGTATGGCATAGTATGCAAGGCTAGGGTCTGGGACTTAGGGAGGATGTCCTTGTGCATCTTCAAGGATGCTCTCTCTGCCTACCTTCTATTGTACACCAAGTCACCATGTTAAATTTACCCATGAATCCCAAGTTCACCTTTAGTTCCCTAGGATACTGGACAAGCAACACGCGCATAGCTCTATACTAAGCCCTAAACCCTAAACCCGCAACTTGGGTATTTTGTTTTTGATTCGGAGTGGTAGTGTTTGAGAGTGGTTTATGCCCAGGGCCAGTGCCTCGGTCTGATAGACTTTCCAACTAACACACTGTGGCGGGAGGAAAGAGGCGAGTAAAAAAAAGAAAAACCTAACCCCTAGACCTCAAAACCCTAAACCTAAACCCCTCAACCCTAAACCCCTAAACCCCTAGACCCCTAAACCCTAAACCCCTAAACCCTAAACCCTAAAGCCCTAAAGCCCTACTCAGTCCACCTTGGGAGGGCTCTTGGTTTGCTAATGTCCAGCAGAGAGGCAGCAGAGCTTTGGAACTCCTCCGTCAGCCAGGACGGGCTGCGCAGAATTTCGGAATGGGGGTTTACGGTTTAGAGGGTTTAAGGTTTAGGGTTTTAAGGTTTAGGGTTTAAGGTTTAGGGTTTAAGGTTTAGGGTTTAAGTTTTAGGGTTTAAGGTTTACAAGGCTTAGGGCTGAAAGATTGGCTTCAGGGTCTGAGCTTTAGAGACTGGGGTTGGGCTTGTGGTTCTTGTTGGTGAGGCTTGAATGGAGTGCTTTTGTGACATGTGCTGTCCATTTTAGTGGGCTGTGGGAGGCTTCTCTGTCGTTTAAAATACAACTGAGCTTGGGTGCATATTCCATAAGCATGTACAAACTACCACAGAGTAAAATTGCTGGTTGGTGAGTCTCCCGCACACAGTGCTGCAGTCATCTGTCTGTTGGTCTATGCTCGGACGAGTTGTAACTTACGTGGCCTGGGGTGAGGATCTTTTCATTTCAAGTTTTGGAGATCTTACCATCTTAGAATTTTTAGACTACGTGCTTCACTCCTTCATTCTTTGAGTTTTGGAACTTTATACTACCTGCTTCGCTCCTTCATTCCTTGAGTCATTGCTGGCTCAAGCTCTCAGGGACTTCAAACCCCAAAACCCTAAACCTGAGGAGCCCCGTAGGGTCTGACATGGCATCCTCATCTGTGGGCGCTTCGCTGTCACTGTCCTCGGGCGGAACCCTAAACCCTAAACCCTAAACCGGGATCCTCTGCGGGATTGCGGTCCGTGAGAGACACAAAAGATGCAGAGATGACTTGACCTGGGACGACCGGGCACTCGTCAGGGCCTATTAGTAGGGCCCGTTACGCCAGGCAGATTAACCACACGGGGCCGGACCGTGCTGCGCAAATTGCCCCGAATCTTCCGAGATCCACGGAGGCACCCCGTGTCCAGGCGCGGGAGGCCCAGGACCAGCAGACAAGGGTCCCCTTTTTGGGACCTTAATATAGTACGGCACCTAATAATTAGGGTACCCAAAAAAGGGACCATAATTTTGACAACCACCCATATGCAACCCTAAACCCCTAAACCCTAAACCGTAGACAGCCCATGATGGCAGGCTATTGAGATGGCTTGCTTTTCGCCTTGGAGGGCCTGCGAGGGATGGAGGCAGAAAGGATAGCCGAAGCCCTTCTATAGGGACCTAAAAAATTACCAACAGTATTTTGGGGGGTGTTCCTGATTATAGTTCTGGTATAATGGGCCCCAAAAATCCTATTCTAATTATTAAGGCCCCTATACTATGCGTCTAGCTGCCCAATAATGAAGCATTCGGGTTTGCGGCAATCGTAGTTGCATCCTTGGGCTGGATATTGGTGCTGTGAAAGAAATCACCAAGCCTGAAGCCTATACTGTAGGGGCCTCAATGATTGCCCATACGATTTTGGGGGGTTCCTTATTTAATTATAGTACAATGGGCCCAAAAAACTCTGTTCTAATTATTCAGGCCCCTACATTAACCGCTTGAGTTTTTTCGGCGTCACGGTTTCAATTGTGGGATATGGTTTTCATGAGCAGATGTTGCCAGCTCAGTCTGTGTATCTCCTGCAGGAGAAAGAGGATGTCGTAGCAGCATTTCAGTTCGGCAACATGGCAGAAGGATTGTCTAAGGCAGCTTTTGTGTATATGTGATTGCATATACGCACATGTAGTTCTAATACCTGGATAAATTTCTACGTAACTACCCTTTTACCTCACTACCCCTTACCGTCGCTCCTGCTTGCCTGCCTGCTTGCCTACCTGGCTTCCTCCCTTCCTCCCTGCCTGCCACCAGCCAGCCTAATTACCTGTCAACTTCTTTACATCGATACATGCATGTTGTCTTGCCTTGACCACGACGATGAGGATTGCTTTTTGATGTTACCTATCCAGAGTCAATGCATGGTGGATTCTGATATTGCTCTACCCTGTGGATAAGTTGCATGTGCTCTCACGCAAAAATGAATCCCAAATTAAAGTTATGCTCTTGACTTGCTATCGTGGCGACGGCGGTTCAAGAGGATTTAGGGTTCAGGGCTAAGGTTCATGCTAGTTTAGCTAGTCCTGATCTTCCAAGACGCAGCAGTCATACCCATTGACAAGAGCTCAGAAGAACACTGGCATACAAGAGTTCCATCCAAAGTACCTTAGTTTCGAGCATCCCCAGATATGATATCGCGGTCCCTAATGAAGCCCTGGTAACTTAAGCCTTGAACCTTCAACACCCCAGGAATTGAAGGCTGTGTAGGTGTCTCGATCAGAAGTTGCTGAGGCTTCTCAGGTATGCCTTCTTCCCACGGCAAAGACGGACTATGCCAGAAGTAATCCTCACATACTAAACCCCAAACTTCCCAAACCGTGATGCTTGGAGGAGGTGTAGTCTGCGATAGTAACTCCCCCGCATGCCCCCAAAGCTCTCAACGGTACAGCCAACCCATTCTTAAGGCTTTGAGACGCAGCCAATCCCGATTATGGAGGCCATGACTCCAAAACGGGTTCAGGGGCCTAGGGTCGAAAGTTTGAGGTTTGGGGGTTTAGAGTTTCGGTACGAGTTTAGAGTTTTCGGGCTGAAAGCTTAGGATTTAGGCCTATAGCCGAAAGCTTGACTTGTGCTCTTCAGACACGGAGGCCTTCGTTCGGACAACTACTTTCACAACAAACCCTGCCTGGACCCTATAAAACCTTCCTTTTCTTCGGGTTCCCTATCATGATTTCCTTATATAAGCCCTTAAAAGGGTAGGTTATTTGGGGTCTAGGTAAGCCCAAAACCTTATATAGTTTAAACAACAGGCCTTTACTTCGAAGCTGACGACATTCTCATCAAGTTGAAACACTAGAGCCCCTGAGCCTTACACGGGAAACACTCGAAGCCGAGGGGCCCTGGAACCTACAGGTCAAGGGTTTTAGGGGTTCCCAGACCCTCAACCCCGAAACCCTTAAACCCCTAAACCCGAGTCGCCTATCATAACGGACCCTGCAACGGTTTTTGGTTTCGGGTCCAGGTAAATAATCTTAGCCTACAGGAGCCGGAGGCAGTGCTTGCGCAGCTTGCTGCAGCGCAGCCTGTTGTGCTGAAGGACGGCGACCTGGGGAGTTAGTAGCCCAACTAAAGAGCCCCGCAGCACCGAGAAATGCTGATGTATAGTCTTGGTGACGAACATAGAACCACTGATAACTAAAATCAATTATCATCGTAATCGCTATAGTCGTAATCTGTTCATATACCGTATTTAACACTAGGCTACAGTTCCTTTTATCCAAAGCCTGCCCCAGGTACTTAGTAATTGGGTGCTTGGGCACGTATGTGCGGCTTGTTGGTTCCGGTGCACATGTATAGGCTTCATGGTTCAGGGTCCCTTAGGGTGTTTAGGGGGTGTTAGGACGGTTTTGGGTGTGGGAGGTTTGGTTTTGGATTTATTTGGGATCTAGGAGGTTTTGCGTTGGGCATCCCGGAATCCATGCGCCCGTGAACTCAGCAAAAGGCAAGGCCCCATGACCCTGAAAGGTAAGCCTGAAATATATCCAAAGGCCCCAAAGTAGTTGCTTTTTGGGGTTCATATATTGAATCCTATAAGGTTAGTCCCAAAAAGGAACTACTATGGGGCCTCTAGAATAGGAGAAGGAAGTAGGTTAGAAGCTTCATTAGAGTGGCGTGGGTTCTCGGAAGGTTTTGCCGGAGGGTACCGTTGAGATGCATGAGGACTGATACGTTGATGATATAAATCCTGCATTACCCATAATAAGGAATATACCATTCTTCCCAAAGCTTAGGGTACTTAAAGTAATGCAGGATGTATATCATCACCAGCATCAGTACCTGCTCTAGCTCTGAGAGTAAACCGACCTCAACCACCGTTTTCCATTTTCAACAGCCCCTCCCTGAAGACTCAACGCCAAAGCCCGAAACCCCGAATTACGACCTAGGAGGCTCCTATATTCCCTGCCGCTCGCAAGTTTGAGACAGTTTATCAGCCGCCATAGTGTAGGCATACAGTTGTCTTGCTTTAGGGCACCGTCAGTAGCCTTGAAGATCAATCTAGGTGTCTCGGTAGATGCCAAGTTCAGGACTATACAGTAAATATCATGGTTTCCTTAGTAACCCTAAACTGCCCTAAACACTACATCCTAAATCCCTTAACTGCCTGAACTGCCCTAAGCCCTAAATGCTAAATGGGTGGTTGACAAAATTATGGTCCCTTTTTGGGTCCCTATAATTATACTACGGCACCTATTACTTAGGGTACCCAAAAAGGGACCCTAATTTTGACAACCACCCAAATCCCTTAAGAAGAGCCCAGTTGAGGACTTCATCGATGGTGAAGCTCTGAAGCCTTGGCCCCTGCAAGCCTTGGCTAAAGAGGCCCTATGACCCCAAACCCTAAACCCTATGACCTAAACCCTGGGCCCTAAACCCCAAAAGCGACTTTGCGATGGAGTTACGAGAGCTCCTTAGCCTGGGTTCCTTTAAGGGCTTAGGGTTTAAGGTTTAAGATGGTTTATTTAGAGTGGGTCCCGTTCAGGGTTCTGAGTTCTATCAGGGTTTAGGGTTTAGGGTTTAGCCTGGTTTTCTTTAAGGGGTTCCTTTACCGGTTATGTTGAGGTTCAGACTATTTCGGGTTAGGGTGTGCGGGGTGAGAGTGAGTTTTGGGGTTTGGGGGTTCATGCGGATCTCTGCTTTTAGTACTAGGGAGTCTATGCTTTTGGTGGTACTCTTTGTAGTCTGCGTCGTGTTCATTGGCTCTGGCTGGTGGCTTCTTGAAAGGGCTCGAAGTCTCACCTTTAGTGTTTGTTTTGTTTTTTGTTGGCGGGGGAGGGTCGTCATTTGGGGTTTGGTGGCTTAGGTTTCAGGGCTTAGGGTTTCTGTGTTTCATGAAGTTTCATGTCTGATGATGTGTTGCATGAAGTCGACGAATGCTGGAGAAGGCACTCTTATTGGCACAGGGGCTGAGGCTAGTCGGGTGCACGGGTAGAGGTTGTAACAGAGATCATTTCCGCAGGATCGGAACGTAGCTCTCGTTCCGTATCTCGCCACTTCCCCGTGGCATTCTTGGGTCATCCTTTCCCAGTTTTCCAAAAGCTCCTCAGCCCCAACAGGGTGATGCTTCGCAAGTGTATAGGGTTAGGTTTAGGGTCTTTCTGCCCCAAACCGAAAACTGGCTTTATAGGACTGCCCATTGTCGCAAGGCCTTCGCAGAGGACATTGCGACTCTGCTGCAGTCAAAGAATATCAAAGAGGAACCCTAAGGGTCCAAGTACCTAATTATCGTATACTCTCCAAAATAGTAACCTACATAACTGGTATCCTAAACCCGAGTACCTAATTATTGGGTCCTTTGGACCCTTAGGGGAAGCTTGAAATCCTTTGCTGCAGAGGTTCGGAGGTTGTGAGCTCCGGGCCTTGAGGATTTTGATGTTGCGCATGGGCTCCGGCATTCGATGTCAGTTTTTGTGCTTGGAGCACGGGCTGGTGGACATGAAAGTTGCGGTTTAGGGTTTAGGGTTGCGGTATACTTGTGATCCCAGCTGCAGACAGCCGTGGTGCTCCGTCTCCTGCTTTTACTTCATACTTCATGGCAGCGAGGCACCTCGTTTGCCTTTAGCTAAAGAGAACCTTAAGGCTTGTTATCAACTTGCACAAGGGTTTGTGACCCTAAACCCTAGTGGGCTTCATTTACTCGGCTGCCTTCTAGCGGATTCGGGAATTCGTCTTTGCCAGCTACGGCCACAGCGAACAGGTGCGCGTTGCGCCCCTCTCGCCGCCAAGGGCTGTCGACGGTGAGGCAGCATCGGTCCCGAACCCGAAACTGCAAAAATGCGCTTCGGGATTGTGCGGCTGTGGCGGTGCAGTTGATGTGTACTGCGATCACCCACACGGTGTGTGCACTCATTTGCAGTTAGGGTCTTGGGCTTGTAACTCTAAACCTTCGTACCCTAGCTGAACCCTAAACCCCCAGCCCCAAACCGAGTGGCACAAGCAAGGCGGCAAGGCGGCCAACATGAACAGCACAACCGGTAGGAATCAGGGAATGAATGATGCGAATGTCAAACCTGGACGATGACGACTACAAGTTTGCTTAGTGGTTGCATTTTAGAGCTCGCCTCTAAAGAGGCTTTCGCTGGAGCAGACAGCAAAGGGCCCCCAAACAAAATATGAACCTCACAGCCTTGACTCAAAACTCTGAACCTTCATGCCTTTCACCCCAAAGCCCAGACCGTTCCACCAACCCTATCGGCTAACAGGTGTCAGCACCAGCACGGCTCTGGGAAATTTGCAGCAGCTCGGCCTGCAATAGGAGACGCCATCAGTCCAATAGCCTTCGGCGAAGGCTGAGTGTTAAAACTCAGACGATTTAAGCGCTCGGTGATTCTTGGCCAGTTGTGTCTGCATCCCGGGCAGACTCTCAAATCCAATCCCAGAGTCCAAGATGTGGCTGTCGTTTTCACGACGCAAATGGTTGTAGTTGGGCATATTGAGACTGTTGTGTCTTGAGCCCTCAGAACCAAGCCCTCAATGACACAGCTTTGAACCTCCCAACCCCCAACCGGCACCGAATGCTGAACTCAACTCTTTCAACTACTCTTCAGACAGGCTACGCGAATGGACGGCCGCCACCCCACCACGGCTTCCTGACAGGCAGCGGTGAGGATTAGGGTTTACTACAGGGGCCTCAATAATTACCAATACTATTTTGGGGGTTCCTTACTTATTATCATATAGTATAGTATACCCCCAAACCCTATTCTAATTCTAATTATTCAGGCCCCTATATTGGGGTTTATGTCTTGCAACTGTTAAGGCGGCGCTAGGTTTTTCTTCGTCTTTTTTCGTAACATTAACTGCGGACATGAAGATCCCAAGCTATGCTTGTGCAGAAAACCGATGAAAACCGTCCAACCAACAAACTGAAATCACTCCACCCTCAAGCCCAAAGCCATCGAGACTAAGCATTAACGCCTGTAGCTTGCTCAGTTGATGCCCCTTCGCCGTGGCAGCTGGCCAACTGGAGGCCACACTCTTGCAGTTCGTGCGTGCCTGTCTCGGGTAAGATGTTCACAAAGGATGGTCGTCCTTGCCTTCTGTGGTGCGTTTCAGCTTTGGGCGGGGCATACATTGGAGCCTGTAAGCCTGTAAGCCCATGTAAGCGCCTTGTGAAACCACATAAACTCCCTTCAAAACATCTTTCAGGCTGTAGTTGACAGCCCGCACCCACAGAGGCCTCCCCGGCGGCCACCCCTGGCACCTGCCTGGCTGGATGCACTGGGGCCACGGATGGAGGCTCGAGTGGCGCCCAGTGTCCGAAAGCGTCGAAGAGCGTTTAGAGTAGAGCTTATGTAAGCAGCTTTTGTGACTCAAGTTTGTCGGTCGGCGGGGCAGGAAGGTGGTGGAGACTCAGGTGCGAACGAACGCAGCACGGCAAAGAACAGGAAACGTGAAGATCTGCTACGCTCTTCCGACGACTACAGGTCTCCACTGCCTGTAGCAAGCCTGCGACTGAACTTTGAACTCTCACGGTTTTGCTTGGGTGTTTGAATTGGGAGGGGGCGCCAGAAGCGTTCTTCCCTGCCCCAGCCCGGTGGTGTTCCAGCTTCTGTTTCTGGGTGCAGGGTTGTTCTCCCACAAGCGTTTGTTCCTTGCATCCAGCTGTCCAGGTAATGTTTGCTTTGCCAAGACAGGACTGAGTCTTGATGCTGCCAACTGCTTCCCGGCTCAGGGTTTTGTTGTGAATCAAGCGAGAGTCTTCATTGCTCACCCACCCTAAACCCTAAACCCTAAACCCAACCGAAAATACTGATGCGAGTCAGCGTTGATGCCGTTACTTCATTCCTACACTGCTTCCTTTAAGGGGAGCCCTTAATGGAAAGCCTTCACGGATCCTATCCCTTAAACTCCGAAATCGAGCCCCTAAAGGATCCTTTAAAGGGATCCCCTTTAAAGGAACCCCCTAGGACCCCCTTTGGGGACCCCCTTAAGGGCCCCAACCCCTCCAAAACCCCCCTGTCGCTTCGGAGGGCCCCGGAGGCGATCCTTGGGCGGAACTCTGGCTCGGCCCCTCAGAGGCCCCAGCATCGGAGGGTTCGAAGGGTTTGTAGGGGTTTGTAGGGGTTTGTGGGGGTTTATGGGGGTTTGTAGGGGTTTATGGGGGTTTGTGGGGGTTTGTAGGGGTTTATGGGGGTCGTAGGGGTTTAGGGGTTTAGGGTTTAGGGGTTTGGGGGTTTGGGGTTTGGGGGGTTTAAGGATTAGGGGTTGCAGGTTCAAGGTCTAGGCCCTAAAACTTTAGGACTTAGTTTCAACAAGGGCTTGGTGTTTTGGGCTCATTAGGGTTTAGGGTTGTGTAAAACAGGGGGAAGGATGGCGTAGGGTTTAAGGGCTTAAACGTTGCTTTATATGCGGGCTAGGGCTCAGATTGGAACTTCGGATTGCGGCTTTAGGGTTTATAGGGTCCGAAATATAATATAGTATGCTGTAACGGTGTTAGGGTTTAGGGCGTGCAAGAGCATCGCATACCGGATTGCTGCGGCTTTAGTGCGCGCTCGTTTGAACTTATGCTTCATTGTGGTTATACCAAAAGCCCAAGAGTTTGTTATATATACACACCACCACGCACACACACAGTGTTTCTACTACGAGTCTAAACGAGTGTAAGCTGTGAATTGGTCTTGAACCTTCACTTTTCATCTGGGCACTCACTCGCATATCTGAAGCCAAGAACGTTGCTGCTAAGTTCCCCCACATTTAGTCGTTTGGGTTTAGGCTTAGTTAGGCAACAGATAGGGGTTTGAGGGTTTGGCGTTGTGGCCCACCACTGAAACCCCAAACCCCACGTTTTTTGGGCATGGCAACATCAATTTAGCACTATTTGCATCACGTCTGGCAGAGGCGACCTTTCGTCTACACCAGCTTCGTGAGCAGACCCATCTCTTCGCTGGGCACCACAGTGGAGGGTCCGGAGGTCAGGGTCGAGGTTTGAGGGTTCCGAAACTTTGACAACCCACAAACAAAACCATGGAGTCGAGTCCTGGAATACCCTCCAGCTCTTACAGTTAATCCCAATAACTGTGGCCCAAAATCCTTGTCTATTTCTACTTTCCTGTTTAATGCCTTTAAAGTCTCAGCAAGAAACACTATAAAGCTCCCAAGCCCCTGCAAGTCCTTTAAGGTCGCCGTCCTCGCAGGGGAAGTTCTTGCGGCGGTTTGCCCGGCGGAAGCGTCCGAGGTCCTTCGCCAGGCCTCCGCAGTCGATTTTTTAGGGTCGTATGGTTAACGGTTTAGGGTTTAGGGTGTTGTGGCTCGAAGTCACATCTTGGGCTTTAGGAGTTAGGTTTTGCTGCAGGGTCCAGGGTTTCGGTTAATAAGAGGGGTTTTATGGGGTTTGGTGGGTTTCAGCAGAGATAGGGGCCTGAACGAGTAGCGATCTTGGATTGTAACCGGTAACTTTCGATCTTTGGCGAGTGCAGCGTGCACTCAATTGACTGTGTAGTGTTATGGTTTAGGGTGTAGGGAGTTTAGGGTTCTGATGTTGCTTTGACGGGTTGGGTGATTGAGTCACAGAAGCGGCAATGTCTCCGGTGCCACCGCAGCCTCCGGATTACGCAGTCCTTGACCCTGGGAGCACAGTGATCAGGCAGCCCTTGTATGGTCAACTGAACTGCATCCCATCGAGTCCTAAACTGGGTTCTTGTTAAGGAGTTTCATGAAACTTGCCATCATCCGGATCTACAGTAAAATACTACTATGGTTTCCTGACTATGGTAGCTGAGACCTGTCGCCGAAACAACCTAGGGGTTGCTTCTTATGGTATCTATATATATATATATGTATATAGTTATATATATATATATGTATGTATATATAACTGCATAAGCAGGTAGGCTTTTTTCGGCACAGGTAAGTAAAAGCTATAAACACTAACTTTACCAGAGCCCAGTGAATCCGGGGCAGGGGTACCCCAGCCTGAGGGTGTGAAGGCTTTGGGGCGCCCCCCTAAGGGGTTCCAGGGAACTACCTGAAGGACGAAATGACCCTTAAAAGTAGGGGCCCTATACCCATATACTATGAATCCCTATATGGTATATGAACCTTAAGCCCTTTTAGGGTTCATTTCGTCCTTAAGGTATAAGGGTTCCTGCAAGGAGCCAATAAGGGCTCTATAAGGGAGTCTGGGGTTCGTTTACGGGATTGCTTAAGAGGTTGCTGTATAGGCCCTTGGACAACCCGTAACTGCCGACTCGCGCATGGACTACACCCTCAACTCGATATGGGTCGAGGGCTAAGGGTCCAAATACCTGATAGTTCAAGACTTGGGGGTAGGATTGTCGTAGTTGAAGCTTCGTGTTTCGGAGGTTCTGTGATTTGAACCCTAGACCCTAAACCCTAGACCCTAAGCCTTTCTTCGGTTTTGGACCCCCTTTGGCGGGCTTTCCCCCCCGACCATGCAATCCGAAGCCCAAGGCCCGCGCCTGAACCCCGTTGTCTCCCTTGAAGTTCATTTTTGGTGTTACCTTATTATGGTAGGATCTGAGTATAATAATATTGCTTAAACTATAATAAGGAACCATAATGGGGACTCCAGGTATAGACCCCAGAACCTTCAAGCCTTAAGCCCTATACATCCTAAAAGCAGCCACGAGTACTCTGGGTGAGAAGATTAACCTATAGCAACCGCTAAACCCTACATATCCCTACATCTACCTGAAGAAGGTTTATGTGAAAGTTGTTGTTGAGTGTATATGTCGCTCCTTAGGAATATTGGTGCATGTGTGAATGAGTCTTCAGTTGGGGTTTTACTGTGGTCGTGCTTTGGGATAAGAACGCCAGCCTGTACCCTGACGGACAGGCCGGGATGACCTATGATCCGTCCCAGTCAGGCGCGCCGCCGGGCACAAAGGTAGTTACGACCTGTAGGGTACTATACTACACTCTCTCAAATAGGCCTTGTTAGACCCTTATCAAGTCCTTATTAGAGCTGTTAAGGCCCCCTACCCCCCTTCCCCTTACCCCGCCCTTAGGGGTCCTTATGATCTACAAAGGCCCCGGTAAGGAGCTGGTTGCCCAATGTCCTTCGGGTTTGAGGACCCATCATCCCTCAGACAAGCCCTCAACACTAGGATGAATTGGGACCCTAAATCCTTACCCAGAGGCTCTATAGTAGTTCCTTTTGGGGATTCCCTTATAGGATTCTAAATATGGACCCCAAAAAGGAACCACTTTGGAGGCTTAGGGTAACCTTCAAAACGTCTTATGATTGGATTGGGGATCCCACAACATGGGACCCGAGAAACCTGAAAGGATGGGAGTATACTTGAAGGGGCTTTAGGGGACTTAGTAAGGGCTCTTAAAGGGCTCCTTTATAGGGATCTATAGGGCTCCTTAAGCGGATCTATAGGGTTTAGGGTTTAGGGTCTACTTGAAGGGGCAGGGGACTTAGTAAGTTGGTTATAAGTAGGGTTATAATTAGGGCAACTCCATTTAGGGCACTTATAAGTCTACTTAAAGACTTATAACCTACTTACTAAGTCCCCTAAAGCCCCTTCAAGTAGGGGGATCCCACACTTCCCGCTCTTCACCATTGAACGCTAGAAACCCTAAGCCATGAACCCGGAACCTTGAAGACTCTACGAGGCCCCCACTCATGTCTTCAAACGGTTTAGGGTTTAGGGTTTAGGGTTTCTGAGCCACTGAGCCCTGATCCCTAAAGCCGAACCCTAAACCCGAAACCCTAAACCCTAAACACGGAACCCAAAGCCCAAAAGCCTAAAGCCTAAACCCAAACCTCGCCACTGCATCTTAAAAAAAAAAAACCAAACCCCGCGAGCCTAAATCGCTGCCAGCCTGGGATCCCTTCGGCAATTCGGCGCTTTTGGGTGTGGCCGTGTCTTCTGTGCCAGGAACTCGGTGTAGATTAGAGGTTTAGGGGTTGGGGCTTAGGATTTATAGGGTTTAGGGTTTGGGGTTTACGGTTCAGGGGTGTAGGATTTATAGGGTTTCGGTTTAGCGGTTTAGGGGTTGGGGTGTAGGCTTCAGGGCGGGCTGCTCAGGAATCAGGATTCTTAGTGATCTTGTAGAGATTCGAAAACGATGCCCGTACTTGTACGACCTACATTCAAATCTTGTGGTAAGCCTTACACTTTCCTTATGGGGCGTTTTTTAGCAAGGGCGCTGCCCCAAGACTCCACATGTGTCAAAGGAGAACCCACTTCTCGACTGTGGACTTCCAAGGAAGTACCATTTGTATACTTGGAGCCTTAGGGCTAACTTAGTGACTAGTGCTGAGGACATGTCTTTTCTTGCACACCTAGGAGCAAGGCACCAAGCTAGATTGAACGGGAGTTTAGGGCTTGGAGTTTAACAAAGGAGCCTATAAATAATTGCCTGTACTATTTTGCGGTTCCTTGTTGCAATTATATTATAGTGTTTTTGGCCCCAAAACCCTATTCTAATTAGTATGGCCCCTATATTAGCATGTGGGGCTTGGGATCTCTCAGGCTTGAGCGGTTGTGCAAACATGTTGGGTTCAGGTTGTAGATTCAAGGTGAGTTTGGGGCTTAAGGGATGAGTTCGGATGTGAGACCTACCAGCTTGCGTTGCAAGGGCTGGGTTGCTGGTTACCAGGATGATCTGAAGGACACATGAGAGTGGTTTGGTTGCATGGCAGCCGAGCCGTGCAGGTGGTGAGCCAGGCCAGGAAACCGAAGTGTCAGGCTTTCCCACCCTCTGCATCCGTTAGCAGCCAGATCTGCGCTCCAACCGTTGGCTCAAATAGTTTGGCAACGGCGCGAGCGCACAAGAAGGCACGAAGCGAGGGTGAGCACCACACAAGCTTGGGATCATTGGCCGTCGTGTGGCCTCGCTGTGCGCAGTTTGGAGTCAATGTTGTGTGCATGTTTGAGTGGGAAGAGACAGGGGTCGGCGCTGCCGGTCGCTGACGACAAAGCTGCAGGACTCCCAGAAACGGACGGTACAAGAGGTGCCAGGAGCCCTCTCCCTCGCCCTCTCCCTCTCCCTCAACCCGCTGCGCGAGCGTGTAAATCCAAACTGAGTGTCGATTCCGAAGACTCGAGACATTAATTTGCGTGGAACCCTAATGTTGCAACTCCCATCCTAGACGCCCTAAACCGAAGCCCTATATAATCTGTACCCTCAAACGCTTAGAATAATCTTAGTAGCTGAGTGGATACACTTTACACTTTTCGGGATAATATTACCCACTATAAAACTGAAAGTGTACACTTTTTTGGGGCTTATGAACTCAGCAACTAAGTAATAGGACCCGAAGCCCCACGCGCAGGCCCCAGAGCCCAACTTGTCGAATAAGGACCTGTCACAGGGATGCTAAATCCGAAAACCTCGGCTGCAACCCTAAATCCTAAATTCCAAAGCCGAAAACCCTGTACCTGAAATTAAAGCCGTTTTGAGGCTTTCGGCATCTCGCCCAGGTCGCTCGTTCCGGGGGATGTGCTCGTGGTTCCGAGGCTTAGCCCTCCTCTTGAATCGTGTTTAGTTTTGGGTTTAGGGGTCTGTGGTTTAGGACTTAGTAACAATCGTGTTTAGTTTAGGGGTCTTTAGTTCAGGTTTCAGGGTGTAGGGTTTAGGGTTCAGGCTGTGGGGTGTAGGGTTTGGGTTGTAGGGTTCAGGGCGTCACGTAACATGGCACTGGGTTTTGTCTCCCTCCCCCCCCCCTCCTCACCCCCGCAAACCAAGCCTGTGGTCTCCGCAGGCCACAGAGTTTGTTTGGGTTTAAGGGGTTTAGGGTTTGGGATACATCTGATCCTAGAGGGGAATCCCCAAAACCAATCCGGACGAATCCAGAACACGTTGAAGAGACAGACAGACAGACGGACAGACAGACAGACAGACCGACAGAGACAGAGACAGAGACAGAGACACGGACACAGACACACAAACTCTCACGCGCGCGTGTAGACGACATAAACTTCAGTTTTGAACATGTGACTTTGCTGGCTCGTGCCTCAAAGATGGACACCGATCAACACAGCATCAACCTTGGCAGCGCAACCATTGCGCTCCTAGCCACGGTTCATGCTTCGGCAAGTGAGATGATTGTTTTGACGATCGGCCGGAAGTGGGGCCCATATTAGAATTAAACTTGTGCTGGAGAACAGCTCTCGGGCTCGAATTGTGAGGGTCATCTTTGCTGGCTGTGTACCTTCGCATGCAATCAGCCTTGGCTGCAACCGGTCGTGCAGACTGGCTACAGAAGATCTGGCATGAGTATGCATGATTTAGGATTTGAAGAATGTGATGTTGAAACTCTTCGACTTACTACATAGATGCAACTAGGTTTTCCGGGGCCTACGAGGGCACAGAGGCTCATTGCCAATGAGACATGCTGGCGGCTAGCGGCTAGCTGCTGGACAAAACATGATACCATCTTGATATTTTCAGGCTCTTGATACGAGTGGACTTGCCAGGCACTGCGGCCTGAATCCCAGCACCTTCCCCCCGACCCGCTCTTTAATGCTTTGGGGTGGCCCCGCACAGGGCACGCTGTGGTGGACACTAGCCTTCTTCATACGCTGGCACGTGTGCGAGCTAAGATCCTTGCCGATCGTTACCCTAGCTCGTGAGCCCTCGGGCTCTGCTGCCTCTAACCCGCGACAGGTCGTTGGCAGGTTCCAAATTTCTTCTTCAGGCTCTTGATATTGGAGGTAGACTCAAGTCAAGTAGCTCCAGCAGACGAGGATCTGATCGCAAAGCTTTGTCGACTACCACAGACATGTGCCGGCGGTGTTTGGCACAGCGCTGCCTGCAGAAAGCCTTTGGGCTGTACTTGGTGCAGCTGGAAGTCTGCCGCAACGGCACGAGCACCGATCACACACTCTGGCCAGCAGGAAAACTATCATCCTCGACATCAGGACCGCCAAGGGCTCGCTTGTCTTCCGTGTCCTGGTAAGGAAGTCAGTGAGGATACGCCCAGAGCCTGCTTCCGCGTCATGAAACTGCAGAACCTCGAACAGTCGTTGACAATGCACATCGAGCACGCCCAGCAGATCTTGGGGAGCCATCAAGTGCAAGCCACCGCGATTCTACATGCACGGGTCCTTCCCTTCCCGCTCCTTGCCTTCCCTACCCCCCTCCCCCTTCCCCTCGATGTTTTCTAGAATCCTTGTATAGGTATATACACGCTGCGCTTTCTCATCTGTCTCCCTCTCCCACTCCTACCCCTTTCCTCCTCCTTCCATTTCCGAAAGCTTCTCAGACTGCTTCTCGTCTTATTCTCCATCCTCACTTTCCTTCCCATCCCCACCTGGCTCTCCCCACCCCTTCCCGTTTGCCCCCCGCCCGTACCCCGTTATTGTTTTTGTGCATGATCTGTCTCCGTTCCCACCCACCCCCCCCTGCTGTTTGGCTCCAGTGCTCTGATTGTGTGCCATGGTTTCTACACCCGAAGTACGGTAATGGGGAGCAGGCCTGTCGCATGTAGGCCTAGATTTGTCTGTCTGTCAGGAAGCGTTGCCAGCCGAGCAGCCTGAACTCGAGAAGTTCGCTCGGACTTGGGCCCTCGATCCTGAGGCTGGTGGCACTCTGGCAGGACTCGGAGGGAACCAAATGGCGCTGGTGTGTGCAAGGCCGATTGGCCCGATGGGTCTAAATTGCCTTCCGTGTCATCGGCTTCTGTTCGGCGAGGCGCGCCGCCTGGTGTCATGGACGACACGAAACCGCTGCGTCTGCTTGACAGGACGGCCGAACCAACAACCGCTGGTGTATCCCTGGCGGTAAAAACCCTGATAGCCGTAAGCTCTACATCACGACCTCACCGCCGGAGCTGTGGGCCCTCACTGCTCCTTTGTCAGACCTGCGGTGCTGCGTCGAGTAGGTTCTGCTTCCCTGCCAGACGCGGCGGCGGAGAGCCGTCAGGAAGAAGTCCAGGCCGGTGCCATTCCGCCACCCCACGGCCCGGTCTGATCCTAAGAGCCCGCGCCGGTAGTGCCTGTACCTCAGGCTTCCGCTGCCTTTACTGGAGAAGGGTGCGGTGCGCTGGACCCTATCCAGGGCCGGGCAACCGCTTGTGACCTGAACAAGCTCGGCCAAAGCACCCTACCGACGGTCACCAACTAACGGCCAGTGCCACGCGAGGGGTTGGGGCTTGGGCTTTACTTTAGCAAAGCGTTTGGGGTTTAGGGTCTATAGGGGGTTGAGTTTGGAAGCTTATGTAAAGTGAGGACCAAAGTAGGCACAGAGAACAAAGCGGGTTTCTTCCATACTTATACGATATAAGAAACTACTTTTTGACACTCCATTTCTCATTCATCAAGTGTTCCTTCGTATAGAATTTCTAGCGTAATTCAAGCAGTTTTCCTTACCCAAGGGTTCCTCGCTCAGGAGCCCGACTACATACTCCAGGATCAGGAAGCTCATTACACACACAAATTTTGTGGACAGTCAGAGTTCTAAATACCCCGTCGGCGCAATCCAAAACACGTCAGCCAGACCCATCAACAGCTGCAAATTGTGCTCGCGTCGTTGGGCTCTACGGCTATGCGCCGTAGATGGCGTAGCAAGGTTGTGAGGCTGGTGCAAGATACCATTTGGGGCCACGTAAGGCAGCCGCAAAACCAGCTGCTAGCTTGATCATGATGCTCGCAGTACTATAACCGTGATATTGCTTAGATATTCGTAGCATTCCTGGTGATTAGAATCATGACCATTGTCCACAGACATCATGCCAACGGAACGCTACGCAGGAACAGTTGGCTGGCCATGCGGAGCCTCAGGTACGCTGCAGGGTTGAGGGTGCACTTTAGCCGAGAGGCTCGTGTTGTGTGCCTGTTGTGGTCTCGAAGACCATGCCCCCACCTGGGCTTTAGGAGATATTAGCAAGCTTGTAGAACATTTTGCAGATCCCGAATAGAATCAGATACGGTACAAAGACTCCTACACGAAAGCCCCTAAGTTACCTGCAGGAAGCTGACCATACACAACAACCGGCGCCTGAACATCGAAACCTTAATCTAAAATCTAACTAAAAAACCGTCTTCCGTAGGTCCCTTCAGCGAACGAAATAGGGTACATTGTGGATACCGGCCGCTACCTAAGCTAACCGTGATGCTCTCAACTCTAGCTGGTACCATGGGTACGTTGCAAGCTTGTTCCATGAAGCCTAAGCCACCGGAGGCTGCACCCTTAACTACGCTTCGCTTGTTCTGACACGTTACGGTATCCTTGTATATTGCCGCGAAGAGTTGATTCCAAAGAACCACGCCAACTATGCTCGATCTGCTTATCTAAGGCAGTTGAGGCTCTTTGACCAAACCCACCTTGGGCCCAAGAGGCCCTAAATTGCCCCAAACCTTCAAACCTTCAAGCCCTAAACAAAGCCTTAAACCTCGACCCCCTTGACGCACCCTAAAACCCGAAATAACATGAAGCTCTTCTTTAATGAGCCTTTGTGAAGGAACCCTCGAAGGAGCCGTTAAGGGAACCCTCAAAGGAACCCTTTAAGGGATCTTGGTGGTATATCCGGTGCAGTACATGCCGCTGTTTAGCACTTTTGCGGCTCAAAGCCGCAGCCGGGGGGCCGTTGTGTGTGGCGGCCGAGAAGCAGCAACGAGCCTCAGTCTGGGTCTTTATGGGGCCAAGGAGTCAAGGGTCTAAGGACTCTGGTTTGGGATGGTCTGGGTTTCTTGGTTGTAGGGTTCTGGGCTTTCGGGTTTAGGTTTCTATGGAGGGTCATGTGATTATATAATCCACTCGTGGGGCCCGAGTTTTAGAGTTTACAAGGCTTCATGGCCTCCGTTCCTCAGGTTGAAACTCTATCCGAACTTCAATCTTTTGGCACGTGCCAGATCCCTAGAATGAGCACTAGGCAACTAGAAAGTAACTAGAAGGGACTTAAACCTATCTCCTTCCTCCGAAATTCTGAAACCCTCAACTTCATGCTTTACCTATGCACAGTCAAAGGGAGCGAAGGATCCCTTCTGTGTAACTCTCTAAAACCGCTATTCAACTTATCGAACCTCCTGTGAGACCCTTACCTCAAGGGTCCAAGTACGTGATAACCATATACACTACCAAGTGTATTTAGTTGGTTGGATTTGTTGGTCTTTTGTCGTTTGGGGTGTTTGGGTGCGCAGTCTCCACTCCGAGGTGGCAATGGCAGCTGCGCCAAGCCCGGCGATACCCGAAGATGTTGTACCTTTCACATGATTTGTTGGATTGAGGGCTTAGGGCTTTGGGTTCAGGCCTCAAATTCCATAAAGATTATGTGTTTGATGCCCGCCGGATGTATCTCCGACCCATAATCCCCAGGCTTGCTATACCTTCTCTCGCTGTGGGATGTGTTGGGTGTCGAAAGGAGGCCGTGCGAGACGTTTCCAGTTTCCCATGCGGCCTGCGAGAAATAGGTTCAAGAGCACGGCCACAAGGAGGCTTGTAAAGACCTTTACTTGAATAGTGGGACTTAGTGGGTTACCATTAAATTAATGATAGGTAACCCCGTAACCGGTTATTTAGGTGATACCCCATAACATCTAGAGGTCCTTGAGCCGCTTCAAGAACTGAGCCTGCATGTTACTTAGGCGGCCTTCGATGAAGAAGAGAATGAGGCATGTGGTGAATCCAGGGGTAGGTTCTGAGATTTCTGGCCTTGGGGCTTTGGATTTTCAAGGCGTATGCTTTGGGGATGTGTCTCGTATGGTTTACGGCCGTAGGGCGAAGGGCATTGATTGATGGAGTTCATGTTTTGTTCGTGTCTGGGCTTCCTTTATGTTTGGGGATGTTGGATGTAGGACTTACGGCTCTTGCTAGTCTGAAGTACTAAGGTCCCCTCAAACAATCGCATGAAGGCCTATAGCCTAGACTAACAACTTGCAGCAGTCATGTTCAGGCTTCAGGGTTTTGGAGGCCATTTGGATCTTATATAATACCTCTTCTTGGGTTCAAGCGGATCTTATATACGAATACATTTGAGAGGTGCTTGTGCTTAAGGGACTGCCTGGGGGTAAATTCCTAAAGGGGTCCGGGATTTAGGCTCAAGGGGTTTTGGGTTTCGGTGTACGGACGCAGAGCGTTCAAGACAAGAGCCCCTAAGTGTGGCCCGTGGAGTTGATTCAAGATGTTTAGGGTTTAGGGGCTTTGGGTTTACGGTTTAGGGTTTACGGATCCTGCAGAAACTCCCAAATCCTCATCAACCGCAAAGCTTAATTAATCCCTGAGCATATCCCTAAACCCCCTAAATCCAAAACCCAAGCCTACACCGAAACCCATTCGAGAACAGGTCCGAGGGACGCTGGTTTTCCGGCCGCCCACAGAGATCCTTCCGAAGACCAGGCCCGCAACCCTTCAACGTACAGGGTTTGGGATTCCACAAGTAGTAGCCTAAATAATTACCAAAACCATTTTTTTGGGGGGGGGGTCCTGATTATAGTTATTGTAATTGTAGTATTATAATATACCCCAAAACCATATTCTAATTATTGAGGCCTCTATATGTTAAGGGTTTTATTAGGCTTTACGGTTTAGGCGGACCAGGGCTGTGGGGGTGCCGCGGGGCTTTTTGCTTCGGTTCAGGGTTCTGGGTGCCAGGCTGCGTTCCTTGGTTGGCTATCTTTTTTCTTGTTTCTGTGATCCTTTTCGGATAACCTAGTTACGCAGTGGGTATTGCAGAAGAGGTATATAGTATTGCCATCTTGGGTTTCGGACAGGCTTTCCAGGTGTTGGGGCTCTGGGTTTATGGTTTCAGGTCAAGGTTTCGAGTGCGATTCGGCTTAAGGGTTCAACCCTATCCCCGAAGCTTATCACTTGGATACCGAGGGTTGAGGGTCAGGACTTCAGGGTGTGGAATTGGGGCTTCACAAGACGATGGTTTTTGAGAGGTTTAGGGTTGAGGGTCCCAGTTGCAGACGCCGCCCCGGCTGTACCGACCATACCCTGACAAACTACCCTACCATGGGATTCAAATACCCGAAATCAAAACACATCAAATTCTGTACCTCCCTCGGGTTCGCAATTTCGTAAGTGCGAAGGCGAACGGAGGAGATGCAGAAACGGAAGATCGCTTCTCGGCCTTTGCAACCTCTCGAGTTCAATTTTAGTTTACCGGATCAGGGTTGAAGCGTTAACGGTCCTTGGATTTAGGGCCCTATTAAGTGCTACGAGAGCTTCCATGGTGGCTTCTATAAGGGTTGTTCTAGGAGTTTTATCTTCATGGCTGTTCGGTGCATCGCTCAATGTCCTCTGTGTCGCTCCATTTGATGGCATCTGAGCCAGCAGCAAATGTCCCCCAACACCCTCTTCTAACATTCAGAACCCCATTCTAGTCAGTGAGGCCCTCTATATGATCTTCTAGTGTCTTGGGCTGACAACCAACATACAGAAGGCTCGGCTTATAGACTAGACCCCAGACCCGCAAGTCTAAACACCCAAGCCCGAAGCCCTTTGGACCACAAAAGTCCTTAGGGTTTGCCTTAACCCTGAATAACCTAGATTTTTAGGGCTCCTTATTATGCTTTCCTTATATGAGTCCCTAAAGAAGGTAGGTTCTGCGGGGGTTTTGAGGTAGGGTTTGGGATTACAGCTCATGGGTTTTAAGCTCTTATAAGTCCGGATGGTACTGTTGATGGACAAACTCCTGCATGACCCTAAGGACCCTAAACTACGGGGAATTATGGTATATTCCTTATAATGGGTAATGCAGGATATTTTGTCCATCAACAGTAGCTCATTCGTGTCCCTTTCCCATGGTTTGGTATCAGACGCCTGGTCTGGCATCGTCCGGGCTCAGGGCTTTGGGCCTTTGGTTCAGAGCTTCGGGTTTACCCTAAGGGTCCAAAGGACCCAATAATTAGGTACTCAGGTTTGGGATAATAGTTATGTAGGCTACTATTTTTGAGAGTATATGATAATTGGGTAGGGTTATGGGCTGAGTGCAGCTCTCCAGCCGTGCTGCAGCGGTCGAGAAGACCACCCCTACGCTGGTAGATGCCCCGAAACCGTAAACCCTAAATCCCAAAACCTCGAAACCCCTAAACTCCGAAACCCTAAACCCTAAACCCCCAAACCCTAGACCCTACACTGTTCCGCTGGCCGCTTAGGAAATGCTGAAGAAGAGGAAAGAGGATGCAGAGAATCTCCGCAAAGAGAAGGACTGCTGCTTTGGGCTTCGGGTTCAGAGTTCAAGTTTGCGGCTTTGGCATCGTTGAGACTTTAGGGCTTTTAGGGTTTAGCGGTTTAGGGTTTAGCGTGTTCCGGCTTTGGCAGCTTCAGGCGGCAGAAGTTAAATCGGACACGACCGAGGATTACAGTTTGATGGTTGGTGTAGGGTCCAGACTTTCGAAAAGCCTTTGCTGAAGCAGTAGGGCTCTCGAGGTTGCAGGACGGGTCCTCTTACCTGAGCAAGTGTCTCCTCTTCGGCATAGTGCCCACTGTTTCGGGTTTCTTGGATGCCGGCTGTGGTACAGTGGGCTCATGGTAGCCTGCTTGTGGCTGTTCGCACAGAGCCCCGCGGAAACGAAGCAGAACCGAAATTCCAGACACCACAGCTCCCGAATGTTGACTCCAAGAGGATCTGGGATCCTCGGAGCCAAGCCTCCCCCCAAGAAGACTCGAAACAAAACAGAACTAATGCTGCTCCGGAAGATGCCTTGTTTGTAGTCTAGGGTTGAGAGTTAGGACCCTAACCCCGAAAGCTCTGAGCCCTAACCCTAGCCTGAAGTGAGCGCAGAATTAGTGACCTGAGAATGAACATCCAGATTTAATCAAGCAAGCCGCAAACTTCTAAACCGAACAACCAACCCTCGGAATCCCATCCCCTAAAGTCGTTCCTCCGTATACCGATACCCTAAAGTCCGAATCCTAATTGCACATTTAAAGCCCTCACTGTGCAGGAGAAGCAAGAAGCGCAGCGAAGGCTGGGAACCGACTCGGGCTTTGAATATTTAGAAATAAAGATGTTGGCGTTGTCCAGAAAGGCTGTATTGCATATAGAACCCCTTCGAAGCTCAAGTGTGATCAGTTAGTGGCCCGTTATTCAGACCGTAAACGCGGTGGCTGCAAGGGCTCTGAGAAGGGGGATATTCAACAAGTAACCTTGATCGTGAGATCGTGACATTCATGTTGTCTGTTGAATCTCCTGAACACTGAAAACCCTAGGCCCGATACCGTTTAAATCCTATATATTATATAAAGCCAAAACCGGGCCAAGACCCTAAGGTACAGGGCATCAGGTTGAGGCGGACGCCTACGTACTGACCCCTAAGGGTCCAAAGGACCCAATAATTAGGTACTCGGGTTTGGGAGAATAGTTATGTAGGCTACTATTTTTGAGAGTATATGATAATTGGGTACTTGGACCCTTAGGGAACCCTTCTGTGCCTGAAAGAAACTGATTGAAAGGCTAGCTCTGTAGGTGTGAACTCTACTTGCCCAGCTTGAGGTCTTGCAGTATGGAGCCTGCACCTAAACCCTAAGCTTAAACCGTAAACCCTACAGCTTGAGCCTACACCCCAATCCCTGATTCCCAAACCCTAACGACTGAGGTTACATACCCTAGCCTCTAAACCCTAAACCCAGAAGAGGAAACCTTGCTTGAGATGCTAGGATCTGTTCTGGAAAAACGCAGTGTTGTTCACAGTTACATGTAGAAGGTAAATATCAGACCACCGGAGATGCCCCATACCCTTGAACCCCAAACCGGAAATCTTACCCACAAAGCCAAAGACCCAAACTAAACGAAAGTCTCAAAGCAAGGGTTTCTTTCAATCAAACCGTCCTCAGCTCTCTGAGAGACTGTGAGATTCCTGAGCTCGTTCTTGAGGAAACCTGTGGAATAGGATTCAGAGGTTTTTGGGGTCTCCCTAAATCCTGAACCCTACCTTAACCTACCAAAACCTACTTTTTTGTAGGGTCCCTATAAATTCCATATTAGGGTTTATAATAAGAACCTACAAAAAGTAGGGTTTGGTAGGATAAGGTAGGGCCTTAACCTCCAAACCCTGATGCGGGTGTAGGGTTTCTGGTTTGGGGGTTACCTATAGTCTCCATTGTAGTTCCTTTTTTTGGTTTCATCAATTCTATATTAAGGATCCTAAAAGGTAACCCAAAAAAGGAACTACAATGGAGACTACAGGTAGGATGTATGCGGGGCCTTCGCAGATTGAGGCGTCCCCGTCTTCACAGGGATCTTGCTATTTGGGGTCTTGTGTCAGTGCTTCTGTCATCCCCGCTCCCTAAGGCTTGCAAGTAAACGAATACAGCACGTACTTAGGGTTTAGGGTTTAGGGTTAGTGAGTAGTGCCCACTTTGGGCTAATTGGAGTCTGAGGTAATGTTGAGTTTCTCGGCACCTAAATCCTAACCCAAAACCCTACAGTACCCTGAACCCCTAATCTCTAAGTCCTAAAAGCCCAAATCCTAAAATCCTAAACCTTGAATCCCTAAAAGACCTAGCCCTCAACGCCAAGCCCCGTGCGTGCTGCAGGCAGCAGGAGCTTCAGGTCATGAAAGAGAAGCAGCGCATGGAGAAGAAAAAGAAGGCCGACATCCGTTGGGGGTTTGTCTGTTTTTTTTGGGTTTGGGTTTACCCTAAACCCGTTTTCCAGGTTTGCGGGTTTGTTGTTTGTTGGTTTAGGGTTGTAAGGGTTAACCCTCAACCCTAAACCTTCTTTCCGCATATAGGGGTCCAAGTACCAAACAATCAGCGGAGCTACAAGACTACCTGTAGTCTCCATTGTAGTTCCTTTTTTGGGTTACCTTTTAGGATCCTTAATATAGAATTGGTTAAACCAAAAAAAGGAACTACAATGGAGACTATAGGTACTATCTTAAACACAATTCGAGTGGATACCTGAATAGCAGGTCCTTTGGACGCTTAGGGCTGGGGCCTCTAGGATTTAATCAATCAACGTCCTGACTTGTTCTACAGACCGCGGCTCCAGAGTTTGCAGTTTCTGGTGGACCCGATCGCCTAAACTCTAATGTGGCTGAACATGTTGGGATTGATAGTGTTCCAGGCAAATGAGTGTAGGTGAACCTTGGCCGGATTGTTCAATCCAACCTCTAGTTTACTTTCAGGTTTTCTTACCGGTTGTTCAAGCGAGAACTACCAGTGTGCACTGCGGTCTTTCGGACTCTCCATCTGACCACCACCCGGCAAAATTGGAACAAGATTGCGCGCTTTGCAGAGCGCAGACAAACCGAACACCTTAGGTTGCTTACTTAGCCGACGGGAGAACTTTGAACTTTTTGGCCGTATATATTCTGTCTATCTTAGAAATGCCGAACGTTTTTGGGCCCGGATATTGAAGAAGAGAGATTGTAAATTGTGGACGTCCAGCATTCTGACCACCCTCTGGTAGAGCATACTGAGCCCGATGTCAAGTACGAACTCTCCTTCCGAACTCTCTTCCGTACCTAGTAGTCTCCAGAATGCCAGGTGGCATGCACACTATAAGCCCGAATACTGTTAACACAAAAGGGAACCCAACGGCAGAGAATAAGAAGTTGTCCAGTTCAGGCCAATATGTTAGCCGTATAAAGCACTAAACTTACAGACCGTAAATGTTTACAGCTCTCAAAGCCTTGCAAACCTAAAAGCCTACAGCTCGAAAAGGCCTGCACGAGCCCCTGAAAATTAAAGTCATAAGCGTCAGCAGAGGCAGAAGAGCAGAAGAGGCGTGAGGAGGAGGAGCAACGCGACTCGGCCATCAACCGCCCGGTGTTCGGTTCATTGAGGGTTCTTAGGATTTGAAGTTCTGGTGGTTACAATGGTCTAGGATGCACAATGTACGGCTGTAGGACGGGTCTTAGGGTTTCGGGCTTTAGGTTTGCATCGTCTTCAGACAACAGCGGCCGAAGATCTTATCCCAAAGCTTGAAACCCTGAGCTGCAGGAAGCAGTGCTTCAAAATCCGAATTCCCAGCTCCGGAACCCTGTGCAGACATCTTGGGCCTTGCCAGCGTCCCGTCCCTCCCCAAATGCAAACGCTGGCACCTTGCAGACAAGTCCCTCAAGAGGTAGTCCGCGTCCGTGGGCTTTCCGATTTCTGCTAGCCGAGGAAAAAAGATGGAGGGTGGTTTGGATCGGATCCTTCACTCGCTGACTCTTGGGCGTTCTTGGCAGACTACAGGGTCTATAGGATCTAAATTTTCAGAGTTTTGGGGTTGTAGGGATGTGTAGGGTTTAAGGTTATAGGGCTAGGGACGTTTGGGATTATAGGGTTTAGGGACGTTTAGGGTTTAGGGTTATAGTGTCTAGGCAAGTCTAGAGGGTTTAGGGCTTAGGGATGTATTGGTTTTAGGGTTGTAGGTCTACTGGGCTGTCTTGCAGAGTTCAGGTGCAAGGGATGTTGGGGGTTTGGTCGGGTCTGTTCGTCCGGAGTAGAATCTAATTAATTCAGCGCTTAGGGTCCAGATGCTTTCGGGTTCTGAGTCTTTTGGGTTTTCCCTATCTTGTAGACGTGTTAGCTTGGTTTTCGGGATTTAGTCTCAGACCTTTCTCGCCAGGTCTCGCAAACTTGAAGGTGTGGACTAGCGTTCCAAGGATTCAGCTGTCGGGGACGATCGTGCCAGCCAGAGCCCGGGCGAAGGGGCTTGGGGTTTAGGGCCCAAGCAGCAAAGCGCACGGAGCATCACCGATGCTCACGATTCCGGGTACTTGACGTGAGCATTCTTGTCTCGTGGGCTCTATCCCCACACCCTACACCTTATCCCCTTACAGCCTGCGGGTTCGTTGGCATGGTGCCCCGAGCATCAACATGATTTCCAAGCGAAGCTGTCTGATATTTTGACTTGACAGGTCTCGCAGTTGAGATGCTTTAGGCGTTGAGTCCCTTACACTTGCAATAGTACATCCCAAAACCTTGTTCTAATTCACCATTCGCAAGTTACAAGATGTTGAAGTTGAGATTGAGATGGTGTATAGGGCTGGCGGACAAGGATACTAGCAATAAAGAATCCTGCCACTGCTTATTGCATTTAGACTATACTTTCTCGACTCGAAGTTCTCAAAACCAGAACCCCGAGATGTTCTTCCCTAAATCTCATACCCTAAACCCAGAAGAAGCCTGTAGACTTCACCCAAGCGCCGAAGTGCCAAGTCCCTCCGTTTAGGACCAAGATCCTGAACTCCATGGGGTTTAAATTTACCTATGGTCTCCATTGTAGTTTCTTGCGTTATTCCGCATTTCTTAAACCTTACTCCGACTTTAGGGCAAAGCTTCAGGGTTTACCTGGAGGGTGTGGGAAGACAGGGTAGCACAAGCACACCCAAGGACGAAGAACGTCAGCGCCCCCGACATCACTGCTTGCGGTATCGACCTGAATCCAGCACGCCTGCGGCTGCTAGCAAAGAATCTCTCCGAAAATACGTCTTGAACTCAGAGGGAGCTGCCCCGTTCAAACTCAAAGGCTTCTTCGAGTTTCAGGTTCAGGGGGTTGGAGGTTGAACCTTCAGAATTGTTCAGGCTTTGGCTTGATGGTTGATGTTCAGGGCTTTAAGATCAAGGTTCGGGGTTGAGGGTGCGGTGCTGAGGTTTCGGGTTTGGGGTTAAACACCAAACCCTAAAAGCCCCCAACCCTACTGAGCCTTATGACAAGCCTCATAATTACCTTACAGTTTCTCTGAGACTCTTATATACCTGTATATACATATTATATATATATACATATGTGTATGAACGTGTATGTACGCACGTAGGTAGGTATGTATGTATTTGTGTGTATTCATATGTGTATGCACATCGCTCGTTAAAGGTTTGAGAGAGCGAGAGATAAATAAATGTATATATATACACATACACATAAATAATATATATATGTATGATTAATCTGGGTTAGTATTTAGGCCTTCAGCTCTACATCCTAAACCCCAACCCCTAAACCGGTACAGGATTCTGAAATACATGGATCCTTGGGGTTAAGCCCTAAGAACTGCTACTTTAAGGCCTGTGAGGCCCCAGACCCGAACCAGCGCAATGCCCAGAACCCTTAACACTAAATCCTAGTTGTCTCTCATTAAGCCAGATCCAACAGGTCCTGCCGCTCCATCGACCTCAATCGCAAGGCTCAAAGATGCGCGAATATGCGTGTTTTCTGCATGTTCCTCATAAACCTGCTTCCGTGTTTACATTCTGTTTTATTTTCCCTTCCTGAGATCCTTTCAGGAGTGCGCAGAGGCTCTGAAAGGCGCCCCACTACCTGTAGTATAAACCAAACGGGTAATTGAACAAACTTTGAGTCTTTTGGGGGTGGCTCAAATGGCTTTGCTACTTGAAGGGTATGATCTGGTCGGCCTGCGGCAGCGAGTTTGCGTTCTTGTGTGTCTTTGACAGTGCTGTCGGTAGGAGTTAGGCCAGTTGGGCTTTCGGGTGTAGGGTTCAGGGTGCTTTTTATGAAGCTTCACAATGGTAAAGAAATCGCCGCGCGATTCGCCTTGGATTGGGTGTAGGGTTATGCGTGGCTTGCTGTGGCATTTATGGTCTGCCTGAAGGTACATCGATGGGTACATACACACGTACATGCATACAACCATGCACACACACATGTGAATCTATGCATCCGCACATGCATGCATACATACCTATAGGCTATAGGTACATACAGATTCACATCTGCTGAATTTTAAGCTTGCAACCTAAACCCCTGATCCTGAAACAGCTTATGCACAAGCCAGGGACTGACCGACGAAGACGGCGTGTCCCTTGCAACGATGCTGGAGAAGAACCAGGGTATTGACCTGAGCGTTTTTTCACAAGCACTGCAGGGTAAACATGAGTGTTCTATAGCAGCCAGCAGGGTTTTAAAGGGTTCTGGAAGGGTTCCATGTGGCTGCCTAGATTCAGGTTTCAGAATCGTCCTATAAGGGGAGTCAAAGGCCTGCAAAATCTTCTTTTTTTTATTCTAGGCCAATATAGGAGTGTGTTTCATAAATCCCTCAAGAGCACTCTGTGGTAACCTGCCTGAATCCCTGCTAGTAATCCCTATTGCAGCCCGTACAGCAACCCTATATGGCACCCCATGTAACAACCCCTTCTAGTAAAGTTCTATACGAACCCCATGCCCCCATACTGAAAACCCTAAGAGTTCAAGCACCTCATAATCATATCCTACACCAAATTAAAACCTCCGTCAGTACTATTCTAAATGGTTATCCACGGGCATCTAGGGCTGCTGGGGTATGCAGGGCATACTGTGTTGGGTAGTCAGGGCTTGTCGGGCTGAAACCCCTTTCGAAGCTTTTGAAACCATGGATAACCTGATAAAGTCTGACCCAAAATCCTGAAATATTTTAAAAATACACCCTCCGACATTTCCTTTCAGCATCCCATCGACGCATCAATACTCCCCGCGAGCTTTCTTGCGCCCCTGTGAATGCTTGGGTTTGGCAGGCCCTAAACCTGAAGCTTTGACCCCACGGAGGCCTCAAAAGGTGGGGTGAAGAAAGGTCAGGTAGGATCAAGGATCGCACATATACGGACTTGTATTTGGAGATTGCCGCACCTGGCTTGATCCCATCGCTGGAGTCCTTCGAATATACCCTAAGCCCTTAACTCCTAAACGCCCTAACCCTAGACCGTCATAGCCTGTCTGAAGGCCTGTTGAAGCTCGAGTGCGAGGGCAACAACCTTGGAGTTCAGTCGGCGGAGAAGTTAGGCAGGGCACTGAGGTTTCAAGGCTTTGGGGTTTAGGCTTCGGGGGCTTTGGGGTTCAAGTGTACTGTCCAGGGCTTTGGGGTTTTGGGCCGCAGGATCTAGTTGCAAGTAGGGGGCGCACTGAATCTACCGATATTTTATTTCTGGAGGAGGAAGTTCGGTGCTGCTTTGGGGCAAGGGCAGGGAGTTGCATCCGAATACATGCTGACCAGCATCCAACATCGTCTCCTTAGCCACATTCTAGGGTTTCAGGGTTCCAGGTTAGGGTTTCGGGCTTATGTCTTGATAAAACATGGTTGCTCTGTTGCTTTAGATGGCAATGCAACGCTGCAGAGGGCCAGAGGCATAGCATCGTCGTCTGGTATCTACACAGAATTCTATCCCAAACCGATGCTTCTAAAGCTCCAGGCGTGGATCCGTGCACCTTACTTGGAGGTTCATGGGTAGTTATAAGTGGAGTTATAAGTAAGGTAACTATAATTATAACCCATATTAGGGGACTTATAACTCCACTTATAACTACCCATGAACCTCCAAGTAACCTGATGCATCTTCGTTGTTGCGTCACAACGTCGTTGAGCTGGTGCAACTCTGTGAGATTTCTCGTTGACGCGTTCATTCGCAGCCGAGCGACATTACCCTGGGACTACCCCGTGAAGGCGTAAGTATGTACGAAATGCTGGCTCGAACCGCTGCAGCTAGATTTCTGCTCCTGCCGGCAGCTTGAAGCGAGAACCCCAACCCCCAAGCACTTGTAATCCTCAACCCTGTGATTAAGTCTATAAGGAAGTTTCCGAAAATTAGGGGTGCCTTATTTTGGGTTCCTTATAATGAGGATCCTATACTATATAGGGTACTATATTAGGGTCCCCTATTTTCGGAAACTCCCATAAGCTCTAAGAAAGTATAGTTAGTTTGAAGCTCGTTCAGGTGAAGCGCTGCGGAAGAATCAGATGCCTGCCCTTGTTTTTGCTTTGGACGGGTTTAGGGTTTAGGGTTTAGGGGGCGGGGGGGGTTCAAGGGTTGAGGCTTGAGCCGTAGGCAATTCTTTGGGCTTGCGGCGTAGGGTGGAGTTTCCAGGTTCCTTGGGTCTAGTTGGGTTTAGGGTTTAGGGTTTAAACCCCTAAACCCTAAACCTAGTTACTAGTTCTTGAGGGATGTAGGGATGTTGAGGGAGTATGCCGACTCAAAGCCGTGGTCGGCTATTGAAACACGACGGCCAGCCCCCCAACCCACTCGAAACTGTGAACCCGTTCGGGATTCAGGGCCCGAAGATACGGGGGAGTGCACAGCGACCGGACCCTATATGTTTTCACGGACGAACGAAGCAACATCATCGTAATACTGTTTATGCTAGTTTAAATTCTAATCTGTACACTCTCTCTTNTGTCTTCTTGTGCAGGGGCCATGCCTGATCATATACACGCCTGCGCCTGGAACACACTGTGAAACATGCACCCGCCGTCAACAAGCAAGTAGTAAGCCGCGTACCTGAGGGATTCGCTCTCCCCCGGATGAAGATTTCATCCCTTTGACGGTGTCTGTACATGGTGCATCCTTCCCAACCGCGAAGCATGGAGCAAGCTCTCTAGCTTCAAAAAACGGTTCGTATGTCACTCATCCACTGCGCGGCTCATGTACCCACGCGGATCTCGAGCTCGGTTCTTCCTACCCACTGTTGATCCATCGTCCTTCTCGCACTGTCAACCCGGAAATTGTCGTCGAGCAGCTCCTCTGTACCATCACGGTATGTGATCACTGTACGTCTCCTTCCCGTGAGGCTGCTGATAGCAATCGGACTCGTAGTGCGATTGGGATCAAATNGCATAACACGCCATGCGAAGTGCCAACGAATCAACACATTCTGTCTCGCATCATGCCTTGTGTACTCATCCCGCGTGTAAGCATCATTAGGCCGAAGCTGATGCAGCGCTGAAGCTAACCCACCCCAAGCGGATTGGTGAGCAGCCAAGTGTGCCAGTGGAGGTTGGTTTTCTGATGCAGGCCAATCAGCTCGCAGCCGAATGACGGGGTAATTCACGAACTGATTTGGCATCCAGTTTGGGCCTTCATTTGAACCCGTGGCGCCTCGTTGAGCCTCAAGAGTCTGACGAACCCTGTTTTGAGCATTCCAAGGCGGTAGGCCGGAGGCTTCAACAGCAGCTGGTTCAAAGTCCGGCTCATCATGGTAGACTCTCTGTCCCTGTCTTCTTCTTCTCAACCTCTCTTCTTCTTCTGGGGGAGGGCCAACATACATCACGTCATCAACGTAACGAACGATAATTCCCTCACGAGACACGGTAAACTCACGAGCTACACCATGATCCTCTACACTGTCCGCTGCTAGAGGCGAGAGCTCCTGAAGCTCATCCTCATCATCAGGCTGATTTTCGCCATCCGAGCTACGCTCCTCTTCTGGTTCATGTCGCTCCACATCTCTCATCTGTATTCTGCGTCGCCTACAGCACCAACGACATGCCCACTTCACCCCTTCCCAAAGAGCAATAGACGTACAGCATAGGAGAAACATCAAGAACCACAGCTCATGACCGTGATCTTCTGATTCATCTACCAGTTGCTGAGCCTCTGCCGTGACGGCTGCCAATGTAAGTACAACGGCCTGAATCTTGGCTGCGGAAACTGGATCAACGACCTTCGTAGCTCCGGCTGGGCGCGCATCACGAGCATTCTTATTCGTATCTAAACCCATACCGTCCCGCAGGAGCTTCAGACGAGGATACGGCAAGGCTTTGGTTCCTGCGTCAGCAATGTTTTTCGCTCCCTCAATGTGCCCCACTATGATATGTCCTTGCTTGGCCTGTTCCCTCAGCACATGTGCGCGAATCCGCAAGTGCCTACTTCTCCATCCGTTGGAGTCGCCGTTTACAATCGAGATTGAAGCCATGTTGTCGTTCAACACAATCAACCGTGGCACCTTACCCATAAACTCTTGAAGGACGTAGGTTTGGGCCCTACCGAAGCTGAACCCTGTCATCAAGCTCAATAGCTCTGACTCTGCGGTCGATGCCGCCGTGAACGGTTGTCTACCTGTGTTCCACCCCGTAAGAGACCCTTGAGTGTAGACCAGAGTTGACTCTTGCGATCGCTCACATACCGGTGCGAATGCACTGTCTGTCATGGCCTCGATCACACCTTCAGCGTTCGGGGTGGCAGTAGCACCTGGTTCACCCTGACAAGAGTACGTAGCCCGATATCGGAGACAAAGGTCCTGCGTGTAAACAAGGTATCCGATGAGCTGCATGACTCTCTTTCTTACCGTAGCGGGGTCCCTTGACATGGTCTGGGCAAGTCGAGAGACAGCGAAAATAATGTCTGGCCGAGTGCGCCCTGCAACCCACAAGACTTCGCCCAATGCCGTTTGGCATGCAGAAATATCTTCGGGCCTACGCTCCGAAGAATCCTCTACATCCAAGGTTCCCGGTGTAGCAGGAATGCACGAGGGAGTTGCCTCGGGATACCTAGTCGCCACATCCCGAATGAAGTCCTGTTGGCCCAGCAACAGATCCCTACCATCCCAGCGCAGCTCAAATCCGAAGAACTTAAGTGGGGGTTTGGCGGGGTCCTCTGGGATCCACTCTACCGGTCCGCACTTCCAGCGCGAAGTGATCTGCTCAAATATCAGCGTTAAGACTGAACTGGGACCAAAAGCCAGAAGATCGTCGACATACACCAACATGCATGCAACAGGTTCTCTCCAACAGTGGCTCTCTCCATCTTTTGGAACTCTCCGAAGATACCACAGATTCGAGTCGACCAAGCTCTGCTCGAACATGCATGTAGCCCCATCGATATGGCATGACATGCTCTCAATCTCGGTGTCCCTCTTGATAGACCAGTCTCTCGGAGACTGATCCAGCCCATACAGCGCCTTACACACGAGCATGAAGCATGACCGATCAACATGTCCATGTCTATGCACGATACTCGGAATCTTCAACACAATCACCTCAGTTGGGACATCCAGGGACAAAGGAGGTGGGGAGGAACGAGGATTCAACCGATCAAGCAGCTCCGCATTCAAAAACGCTGTGGTGATATCCGTAGCTCCCCCACTCCATCCTTTCTTAACCGCAATCGACGCCGCTTGGCGCATCACTGAAGGGTCAATTCCTCCAGCATACAGATTCGCCTTGGATTGTGACTGCTTACCCTTGGCCTGGTTCTGCCCATCAAGATGATTCCCACAGGCTACCAACCGCGCTTTATGGCGCCCCCCAGCCTTTCTGGTAAACACCATTTTGCTAGGAATAATGGTCACACAGGTCCCTTTGTCCTGCATTGCCTGCATTTCAGCGCTAGTGATCACCCTTACAGCTTGCTTTTCATGAACCAACGAGTCCAACTCCGCCTGGACTGCCGAAGACCACAAGCTGTAATGCCTCTCAACCTCTTCCAACGGAACCGTGTGAGTAGTTAACACTTCCGCATCGGGGAGCGTGGAATACTCCAGGCCCTCATCGGCCTTGCAACACCGCTCTTCTAAGCGCTTGATAGTGGAAGACAGCCCACGAATATAACCCTCACGGTCACAATCCCCGGCTACCCCACTGCGATCTTGGAGCTTACACTCCCGACTCAGCAACGCCTTGAGGGCGAATTGCTGCGCATCAGGGTCAAAAGACTCAGAGGCCTCACCGACCCCAACCCAAATTTCACCCGAGCTATCATGATCATCAGGTCCAACCTCACGATCCGAAGCTCGACCTACAAAGCTCTCCCACTCGACACANGGGTCAAAAGACTCAGAGGCCTCACCGACCCCAACCCAAATTTCACCCGAGCTATCATGATCATCAGGTCCAACCTCACGATCCGAAGCTCGACCTACAAAGCTCTCCCACTCGACACAAGTAGGCTCACAAAACAGACTCGTCACAGACTCGTTCACCAACGGGCAATCCTCGGAAAAATCGGCATTCAGAGCTTTAAGACCACCCTCATGCCCCACACTCACGCCCACCCCAAGTGGGCCACAGTTTTCATCCTNGGGTCAAAAGACTCAGAGGCCTCACCGACCCCAACCCAAATTTCACCCGAGCTATCATGATCATCAGGTCCAACCTCACGATCCGAAGCTCGACCTACAAAGCTCTCCCACTCGACACATGTAGGCTCACAAAACAGAAGATTACTCGTCACAGACTCGTTCACCAACGGGCAATCCTCGGAAAAATCGGCATTCAGAGCTTTAAGACCACCCTCATGCCCCACACTCACGCCCACCCCAAGTGGGCCACAGTTTTCATCCTNACTCGTCACAGACTCGTTCACCAACGGGCAATCCTCGGAAAAATCGGCATTCAGAGCTTTAAGACCACCCTCATGCCCCACACTCACGCCCACCCCAAGTGGGCCACAGTTTTCATCCTCCCACCCAGCGCTGCCTGGCTGGCCAAGGGAAGGCGAAGCCTTTAAATCGCTCTCTGCATACTCAACAACATGTCTTTCACAGATTGAGCAGAGCCCAGCTACATCACTCTCACACGCCTTGCACCTGAAGGACCTACCGGAAAACACACTTGTATCCCTAGAAACCACTGGACCCTCAACAAGACCTGGCGCCCAGTGCACACGCTTCTGTCTCAACCCTCCTACACCCTTCAAGATGCCCTGGCTTTCAACCACTGCCTCTCCAGTGTCATCACGATCACACGAAGAGTCACTACGACGGCCATCAAAACACGGAGAATCACCACGACCCTCNAACCCTCCTACACCCTTCAAGATGCCCTGGCTTTCAACCACTGCCTCTCCAGTGTCATCACGATCACACGAAGAGTCACTACGACGGCCATCAAAACACGGAGAATCACCACGACCCTCATCACGACATGGGGTCACCCTCATCACGACATGGAGTCTCACCACGACCCTCATCACGACACTGAGCATCACTACGACCCTCATCACAACATGGAGTCTCACCACGACCCTCATCACGACACTGAGCATCACTACGACCCTCATCACAACCCTGAGTCTCCCTAGGAGCCTCATCACGCCGACGACTTGCAACTGCACCAGCAGCTGCAAACTTCTCTGCATTCGCTGGGTCTAACCACG
>BGNK01000357.1:35449-160733 GCA_003297005.1 Symbiodinium sp. clade A Y106 | reverse complement strand
GCGTTAGCCCCGACCTCATCTCTTCTTTCTGAAGATCCCTCACCCTCGGAGCGCGAGCATCATGACACTCTGAAGCTGTTTCATCGGGGCCTTGGTGAACCTTTTCTGGGGCTTTGAAAACGTTTTCTTCAATGCGTTGCTCTAGGTCTCCCCCCTGCTGGCAATCGCCAGCAGTCAGCTGGAATCCAACATCGCGCAACCACTGAAGCTGCTGCTGAGTAGCTCTCTCGAGGCCCTTCAAGCTGTAAGCTACCAGCAAAATGCGAGACCCTTCACTCCAGTCTTCTGTAGCATGCNGCTGGAATCCAACATCGCGCAACCACTGAAGCTGCTGCTGAGTAGCTCTCTCGAGGCCCTTCAAGCTGTAAGCTACCAGCAAAATGCGAGACCCTTCACTCCAGTCTTCTGTAGCATGCCACTTGTGAGGATTCAGGAGGAAGGGGCATAGGGGAGTGAGGTGATGGACGGTACCAGAGGCCTGTTGCTTGGGCGTGACCCACCTGCGATCAGTCCCGCTTTCATCTTGCACCCAAATCCCTCCCCCGTTACTGGGAATCTCAAGGGGAATGACAGCATTGGAGGTCGGTTGGTTGAACTTGTCTTTGTGCGGCTTTGCCGTAGTTTGACTGAGGATTGCAAGTGTGGTACACACATGTCCAGGCATCACATGTTGCACAAGACGGTTAAGTAGTTTGGTAAAGCCTGGGAATGACAAGCAATCTTTGGTCAACCCTGCGATGCCACCATGGCAGAAAAATCCCAGAACCCTAGCGGACCCAGCACCGTCACTAAACCTCGCTCCAAGCCTGCCCGAAGAATCCCGAATCCAGCGCGACGCTAACACGAACTTTCGAGACTTCTCAGCATCAAACGGTTCGATTGATGCTAGACATGATGCATGTTCATCTTCAGACAAGAACCCGTGAAGCATAGCAACAGATTCATCAGCAGCTGGTTTCTCTGCCCTCCGATCGCTCAACGACGTCTTTCTGCGAATACGAACATCTGGGATCACTGCGGGACTAGCTGGCCTTGCCTTATCGGCGGGGATGTGAAACTCTTCAGGGTTTGTGTGCACAAGGTCTTCATACACACATGGTACGTTTACCAAGTGGTCCTCTACAGTGCGCACAAGATACCCTGCTGAAAGCTCGCGCGCTGGTGCCAACACCTTAGCCTCAACCACTCTAGACTTCCACTCCCCCCCCCTTGCCAGATCCCAGCTTCTCTGGAGCACATGGACCTTAGCCCCAAAAGGAATCAACCGAGGAATGTCCCACCCAAGCTTGACAGCCTGATCCCGGAATCGCTGAGCACATGCATGACGGATGGCATAGGGCCAATCTTGATCACTAACATCAGACTCTTTCATCAAGGTCCTAGCGCACCCCTTCAGGATGCCGATGAGATTCTCGGCAAAAGGATTGGCTTTGAAACGGTCACCCCCTGTGTTGGTTTTGTGCATCCCTCTCTCCTTGGCCCATGTCCGCAACATGTTGTTACAGAACTCTTTACCTGCATCACTATGCAAACGCGCTACATGACACCCCATCGCAGACAGCCTGGCCTCAATGCCCTTGATTCCATTCATCACGTCTCTTGCCCCTTTTGAGGGTAACGGTACGACGAACGGCAAGTGGACTAGCTCTAGCTGTTCCAGCGGTTGTGGCTCTGGGTCCTCCGGGGCGTCGTCAAGCTCAATTTGGCCAACACCTCCACCATCGTCGTCGCCACGATCGTCTTCATCCGCATTCTCCCACTCGCCTGGCTCCCCCGGAATGGCCTCTACATCCAGCTCAGGCTTATCCCCTCTGGACCCGTTCAGCTCCGGCGCCCTAGGTACGGAAAAGACTGCAGCAAGGAAATACCTTGCCTTCACACCCTCATGAAGACCGTGCCTAAACGGACCAGCGAGATCGACTGACAGCACGAACGAATCGCTCACCGTCTGTCTGTAATGGTTCTGTTTCTTCGCTCTTCCCGCTACACACGCATAACAGTCCTTACGGTAGGGGATATGTCCGGCTAACACGTGGTCCTTCATGGATTGCTGAACCTGCAGCCTCTGCATACCTTCCCCGGTGGAGCCCTGCCGAAGAGCCGCATCCAGATACTCTTCCACTGCTTGCACTAGCCCTGGAGACCAGCGTGCCCAGTCTGCACTACACCCGGATGCATGCGGGCTGTAGCCCGGACCTCGGATGTTCATAGCCCAGTTCGGCCATAACCGCTCAAGACATGCTACAGTGGTTGGTTTTCTGCACCCGTGCCCCAGGGGACCTTGGTCAAGCCTGAGAAGCTCTAACCCAAGTGTCTTGCGCAATGTGTCAAACTCTGGTGTTACCCATATGGAAGGAGCCTGCTCGTGGCTACCTCCAAAAACTTCCCAAGGGTCCCTTGGGTTCTCCAGCAGATACGGGAAACCCACCATTCGCACTCCTTGGACCTGATCCCGACCCCACTTCGAGGCAACACCAAGAATGAAGCTTCTGAGCATAAGTTGGTCGTCATAGTCAACCTTCTCACGCTCTTGGTGGGGAAGGTTCTACAACCCAAACCTTTCCACCCCATCGCGTGCCCTAACCACCGGTGGTCCTTCATCCTTACCTCTGAGGGCTGAACGAGTCCTACACGGAAGACCTGAAAGCACCGCAACAACCTTCCCAGCGAGCGCTTGCTTCAGCAAGTATGTGTACGTAGCCGGATCGTTAAGGTCTTCAGTGGAGTCTACGGCTACAACCTTAGCCCCATGCTTCGCGGCTACAGCGTCAAACTCATGCCTCGATTTTCCACAGAAAAGATGCAGAACTATACCCTTGGAACGCTCTGCTGCCCTGCGCCTCCTACGATTGAAAGCGCCCGGGGGCCCAACCCCTTGCGAGAGCAAAGACACTGCTTGAGCAGCCTCTCGTGGAAATTCCGGAAAGATCTTCTGACATAACACCTCATGCCACATTTTGGCATCCCTTAACCTACCTTCCCTCACACTCTCGGCTACTTTACACATGACTGCCTCCCAGGACACCGCGTCAGCATCACACATCATCGCAAGCTGATCTTCACCATACCCGTGAATGTTGAAAGTTTCGATGCGATCAATCAGGCTTTGGGCTACAGACTTGCACACTCTCGGACAGCCGGATACCGTGGACAAAGGAACCGAGCAACCATCTTCATCGAACAGCTGACATGCTCTCTTGGACCAGACCAGACGAAAGCCGATGGTGATGAGCTGTCGGAGCGAAACGATGGGTTCCACTTCCTCGTTAGCCAGTAAAACACCCCCGGCACTAAATCCCATCTGAACCTCTCCCTGTGCGAGCGAAACCGTTTTCTCTCCAACTGGCTGCTCATCTTCCCTACACATGCGCATGCAGGTTGTAGCTCCTGAGTCTATCAGCCCTGTTTCGTCAAGGGGACCTGGCTTGGGAGGGTATTTCGAGCCCAGCTGTAAAGCTTTGATTGAGGTGTGGATGGATTCCAATACCGCATTAGCCCTTGCAATCAGCTCGTCTCGGGCCGACTTGTCGGTTTCACTAGCTCCCTTACCCTGAGCCTTCATAGCCTCATCGTTTGATTTCCCCTTTTGGCTACCTTTCCCTGGCTTCCCTCCGGGCTCGGCTTGCACACGCGGGAACGGACAATCTGGCTTTCGGTGCTTTGTGCTACTGCAGTTGAAACACCTCTTATCGGCAGGAGTGAGGGCATCATGTGCAAACGAACAAGATTTCCCATATTTACACCCGTCGTCGGTTCTCCAGAGCCGACAAAGTTGTTTTCCACCATCCACCTTGGCAGCCCCTTTTAACGCACCCTTTCCTTCCTTACCATTCTTTCCTCCCTTTCCTGGCACCTCATCTGCCTTAGCTACCGTCTGCCTTGCTCCACCCTTGTCTGCAGCTTCCGACAAAACCGCCTCCTCGGCCTCTGCAAGAAGGAGTTCTGAAAACTGCAACACCGTCTGTTGTGTTGGAGCCTGGTCAAGCAGAGCCTGCGTTCGAAAGGTTTGTACTCGGAAGGCTGCTGTATCAGACAATGTAGGAGTGAGCCTTTCAAGACCCTTTAGCTGAAGGCTGGGATCGGGAACAATGACTTGGAGCTCATGTGCACGGGCCAACCAACGACGCCATTTCCGAAGTGCTTTAACTGATGCAGCGCTTGTGTTAACATTGTCAGGGCTGACTAGAAATGACAGAAGCTGCTGCTTCTCTGCAGCTCCTCCCGGCTGGTATTTCGCCATAACCTTGAAAACAATCGCGCATGTGCCCAATAAGCGAAGAGAGATCAGGTCATCCTTCAGCTCGCTACCCACTGCAGCCAGCAATAGGCTGACCGCTCGTTGATCAACCCTCGAAAACCTTCCATCGCGGTACCTGTTAACCAAGACCTCCGCTTGGATATGAAGCCTCTCCAATGGGGAAGAGGATAACCATCGGGCATAAAATAACTTGGCAGTGCTTACACAATCCTCCCAAAACACCCAAGCAGACGCTGACAGCGAAGTTATCACTGGCGTCAACGCGATCAGCCAATCTCCTGCTACGATTGCCGATGTGGCTGGGTTGTACTTGTCCAATTTAGGAAGCTCCAGCGTGGTTTTGGTTGGTTCCTCCGGCTTCTCGCCGATTCCCGGCGGGGGTTCCAATCCTAAACCCCTGATCCCGGAAGCCTCGCCGCCTGAGCCCCCAAACCCGGAACCACCCCAACTCATGCTTGCCTGCTGTCCTGTTCCGCCCGTGGTCCTCAATGCGGCGGGGATGGGTGGTGGAGGTGGGTAAGCCCCCCATGCCTTAGGTCCAAGTGTTTCCCAACTGCCTGTCCAATGAGGTTGTGCCTGATGCTGTGGCGGGGGTGGTGGCCTGATCACTGTACCACCTGGCGATATCGGATACGGCAGCCTGCCTACAGCCTGATCGTTACCTGGCGTAGAAACTCCCTTACCACCCCGATCCTTTTCAGCATCAATTTCCACTCGTGCAACTGGGGTGTTCCTTTGCTGCGGTGTGCTTCTACTCCTAGGTGGGCTAGTGGTGTGGACCCTCCGAATATTGGGAGTGACGACCTCATGATGTGCAGATGTAGCCTGAAACGGAGACAACGATCTTTGATCAAGCACCTGACTGACTGTGCAACTGCCACTCGCTCTGCCCCTCTCTTTCTCTTGCACACGCGTGAGTTTGAGACCATCCGGCGTCATCCGCCAGTCGTAAGAGATACCCTCCACCACCGTAACACCCTTGTTTTGGTGCGTTGAGGCCTCAGCGTGAACGGAACCACTGCCCTTGGATGCCAAATCCTGCACATTATGCAAACGAGTGTCCTGAACCCCAACCGCTGACTCAGGCAAAACACCCGCTGGAATGGTAGTGGGTTGCTTCAACGCTGCCTCGGCATTAGNGCCCTTGGATGCCAAATCCTGCACATTATGCAAACGAGTGTCCTGAACCCCAACCGCTGACTCAGGCAAAACACCCGCTGGAATGGTAGTGGGTTGCTTCAACGCTGCCTCGGCATTAGGCCCACTAGCAGTCACTAGCACTCGGCTTGGAGCCCACCTCCAACGACTGAAGCATGCCCAATACATGCTCACCTTGCGCCGTCAACTGCGCTTGGGAGTCTCTCTCACTCTCCAACCTGTCCAGTCGGGACNGCCCTTGGATGCCAAATCCTGCACATTATGCAAACGAGTGTCCTGAACCCCAACCGCTGACTCAGGCAAAACACCCGCTGGAATGGTAGTGGGTTGCTTCAACGCTGCCTCGGCATTAGCCCCACTAGCACTCGGCTTGGAGCCCACCTCCAACGACTGAAGCATGCCCAATACATGCTCACCTTGCGCCGTCAACTGCGCTTGGGAGTCTCTCTCACTCTCCAACCTGTCCAGTCGGGACNCACTAGCACTCGGCTTGGAGCCCACCTCCAACGACTGAAGCATGCCCAATACATGCTCACCTTGCGCCGTCAACTGCGCTTGGGAGTCTCTCTCACTCTCCAACCTGTCCAGTCGGGACATAACCGCAGCCTGACTCATCATCATACGGTCTAGAGCGGGAGCAACATGGCTCTGCAGCGTATGCTGCAACATAGCGCTCAACTGTCCCATGAGTTCAGTCGTCACCACTGGTGGCGGCGACGTAACTTGAGGCATCCTACCTGCCGCCACTGATCGTGGCTCTTCTGTAGCTGGAATCAACTCATGGTCACTCTGGGGGCTGATATTTCTTGTTGTCTGCTCTGTTCTTGAACTACCCGAGCCCCCATCCAGCAACCCAAGTGTTGCAGCATCCAAACCAAACTCCAGCGGTGCTCCAGTCGCTCGCGGCACCAAACCATACGGTGGATCTAGCGGCTCACTGTCCGGAAACATACGCTGACTTCTCTCATCGTCAGGTGAAACAGAGGTGTTGCCATCCCTTGCTTCCTCAAACTCTTCATCCATAGCTTGTGCTAGCGCATCGTCGTGATCAGCAGTGTTAGTGCCATCATCTTGGTGTGCCATGGCTCAAACAGGATCCAGTTACGAGCTGCTTGGGCTCATAACCCCCGAAGATACGGGGGAGTGCACAGCGACCGGACCCTATATGTTTTCACGGACGAACGAAGCANTGTCTTCTTGTGCAGGGGCCATGCCTGATCATATACACGCCTGCGCCTGGAACACACTGTGAAACATGCACCCGCCGTCAACAAGCAAGTAGTAAGCCGCGTACCTGAGGGATTCGCTCAGGGTTTGGGGCTTTGGGTTAGGGGTTCAGGGTTTAGGATTCGGGGTATTTTGGGTTTGGGGCTCAGCACTACAGTATGGTTTATAAGTGTTGAGGGTTTGGGATTGCAGGGGTTTCATTTAAGTTTGTGTTTTCTTCTGGGCGTGTTTACGTTATCGATCCGTCAGTGTACATTTTCGGTCTACTCTGTGTTGATACTCATGCGTGGTCACAAGCTGGATAAGAGACGTAGTGTTTAAATTTGGCCCAGTGTACCCCAGACACTTGCTTACATGAACACTTCCAAACCTTGAAGCTTACACACTGGCCCCCTAAACCATAATATACATATATATATATATGAATGTACATGTAAACATGCACTGCTGCTCAGTAGTCCGGGGGCCACGTCGAGGCAGCACCTGGGCCATGCACGGAATAGAGGTAATCTTGCTACTACCCATAGGCTCCATAGTAGTTCCTTCTTGGGAGTACCTTATAGGATTCTAAATATGAACCCCAAACAGGAACTACCTATGGATCCTATGGGTAGTCATTCATTCAGACCTGAGACCTGAACGAAATCCTTTGTCCCTATTAATATGGATGTCTGGATAGTTGCTGTGAACATCTCCTTACAGCTCGCAAATAAATATGTCAGAGTATACCTGCGAATCATGAGGGCCCGTACCCTGGACCCCCCAACTACCCTGTATTGTACCCCAAATACCGACCGTATGGGCTTTGTCAAATGGCCCTTGGGGGGTCTTGGCTCTTGGACACTCTATTGTACCACAAATACCCACTCTTAAGGATCATATGGGCTCTGTTAAAGTCCTAAACCCTAACCCGGAAACAGGCCCTTAAAAAAAAGAACTAAACCCTAAGCCGTCGGGGGGTCCTGGTACTGGGCGTAATTCGACTGCGAGCTTTCGGTTCCAAGGACTCTTCGCTCTCTCAACCTCGAAAGCAACAATCTGACTGCGAGCGGCAACGCGACCTGGCTTTCAAAAGTTGAAGAAAAGCACAGTTTAGGGATGTTTAGGGTTTAGAGTCTAGGGATGTTTAGAAGGTTTAAGGTCAAAGCATCTTTGGGTTTAGGGTTTGAGGGGTTTAGTGACTGGACTTGCGTTTAAAGATGGAGGCCTTCTGGTTCGGATGATTGCTGTTGCTATCTTGCGCAATATCCACGATCATGCACAACTTTGTCGTGAACCAGGACTCCCCCATGGCCCTTTCATGGAGCCCTTTTGGTGCTTAACAGTGGGTATTTAGGGCATATTCGAGGGTAGTTAGGGGGTCTAGGAAGGGGCATCTGTTACAGCCCTTTACACTTCACCTGTTACCTAAGCCACTAGCCCGACAATGGCGCACTCCCATCGAACCCTGTGGCAATTATAGTGAACCCCAGAAAGTTGGAACATGGGTTTAGGAGGATTCGTGCTGTGATCCCTTATACTTTACCTCAAGGGCATGAGGATATCGATGTTCCAACTTTCTGGCTTCTGGTGTACCAATTCAATACTCAGAACCCAGTGGGGCCCCTTGGGGGTTCAGGTTTAGGGTTTTAGGGTTTCAGAGTTTAGGGCCGCATTTTTTAGGTTTCGGGTACCTTAGAGTATATCAATAATGTACAGAAAGCCTCGAAAGTACCCGAAACCCTATTTATTGCAGTTATTTAAGCCCCCTATATTGCAGGCAGCTTCCGAAGCCCCGACCCCCGAAAAATAGAGATGCAGCGCCCACCTCGGAACTATGTTGGGGGTCTAGAAGTTTAGGGTTTAGGGGTTTAGGGTTTAGGATTCAACCCAAGATGTGAGGCTAAGACCACGACCTACTGGCTGTAAACTCAACTTTTCAACTTTTGGGGGGTTCTTATAAGGTAGTCGATTCTGAAAGTTTAAACTTTTGTTTCCTTGGGTTTTGGGCCAGTGAGACGAAACCCTGCACCCTTAGGATCAGAAGGGCATCATCAAGCTGGCGGAAGCTTTGCAGGTGCCGGGTCGAGCTCAGGGTTCCCCTAAGGGTCCATTCGGGAGTTTCCGGGAATTAGGGGTACCTTTTTGGAGGTCCCTAGTATACTAGGATCTTACTATTTGGGGTACTATGCTAGGGTCCCCTATTTTCGGCAGGTCCATTCCTAGGTTCCTGAGTAGTGCCCTTTTGCCCTTTTTGTTTTAGAGTCCCCTTTACTAAAACTGAGTATTAGGAAAAAGGGTACCCTTAGTGTAAAGGGGCTACTCAGGAACCTAGATTCTGGGTGCTGCTTAGGAATTAGGGTTTGGGCTGGTTTGAGGTTTAGGAGGTTACGGTTTAGGGCTTCAGGGTTTAGGGTTCTGGGGTTTCAGGTTTAGGTGGCTACAGTTTAGGGCGGCAGCGGTGTGCAAGAAAATCATGGAGGATGCATGACATTCCCAACAGGGTCCAAAGTACCTGGTTCTCCATATTAGGAATTACCATTATGATTTGGGGAAGTATCCTCCAGAACAATACCTAGGACCCGAAACCCTAGACCCTAAACCCTAAACCGCTAGGACCCTTTCGGATTGCTTGGAGAAGGGGTCTGAGCCTTGCTAGGTCTTGTAGGCTCCTTGTCCCTAAGGGTTTCGGTGCCCAAGTACTAGGACCCAGGGACCCAGAGTAGGCCCTTATTCCCTTTTTTAGGGTTTACGTACCCTTATAACCCCCTTTAAAACAAAAAGGGCACCCTTTTTATTCCTAGGTTACTCTTGGGTCTAATTAGAGTATTATATACTATTTGGAGACATGCACCCTTAGATTATTACAAGAGTGACGTATAACGTGGCTGGGCCTCACTCAGAGTTCAGAGAAGCACCCGTGTATGCACACGCTGAAGTCCGATGCGACGCTGCCCCTCACCAGAGTCGCCTCATTTCTCAGTTCAGTTCTTCCCAAAGCCCTATATCCCGAACGCGCCTCATCGTAGGATTGCCTTTGTTCACGGAGTGCGAGCTCCTATGGACGCCTTTAGCACCTGTAAGCCCTAGACTCTTTCCACAGCCGGCTTGAGTTACCCTACCGGAAAAGATTCGGCCGATTTGTGCTACAGGGTCTAATTACGCTTGCCGGTCGTTCCTGCAGCCAGGAGAACAAGTCCTTGCGGGTGCTGCTGCTCTCAAAGAACGGAATCACGGCCCAGGACCGTTACATAGTGTTGTTATGAGTTGAGATAGCTTGCAGATGGTTGCAGCGACCAGAAGGCAGTATCGCAAGATCAGAAACCAGCGCAAATGTATTATCACTGTTTGCATCCCTTTGTACCCCATTCATGCTACAATAGTGTGCGGCCCGCAGATTTGTTTACTCAGCAGGCGCAATTCACAGGGCGAACTGCAAACAGAACCATAGCCTAGCGCCACTGGATCCCCGCCGAAGAAACCGTAGATATAGGCGGAAAAGACTTTGACCCTTTTGCACCTACACAGGAACGTCTTTAGCTCAAAGCACATACTCTTCGACATGGCACAAGTGTTGAACTCCCTATTGCTGTGATTAGGGGCTATGCCAGCGGGTGGTTGGGCCAGCAATTGCAATTCCGGAATAAGTTGCTGCGTGCGATTCCCCACAACAGACAGTACAATTCTGCAACAGTGAGTTAGAAGCAATGTGCACCTAACGCATACCTGAAAGCAAGTGCTGTACTAGGTACCAGACAGGTTTGTAAAATCATGTAGAAGCTGACAGATCTCTACCAAAAGCCTCTGAACTGCTGAAAAAGTTGTAAGACTATGCAGCGGTCTGAATCAAAAGCTGAAAACCTTTGTATACAGCTAGCCCAAGAGAATTGGATTCAGCTCGCACAAACATTTGTTGCTAAACAAGCCCGGCCAATTGAAACGGATGCACACGAGCAAAAAGCAATACCACAACTATCTCCGTATCCATCTATCTACATGTTAATTGTTTTCCGATCTGTCCCTATGAGAATGCGTGTTCTGTATATAGGTACATATATATGTATATATGTATACGTGTATATATATATACCATACACATACGTAGAAAAATAAGAGTATATATATATATATATATGTGTTTATATGTTTATGGAGACAGAAATTGGCAGGTATGTGTATGTTTATGTATGATATGGTTATGCCTGCAACTCTGTACATACATATCAACATATGTATGTAGACAGGTATACTGCTCTTGGCCAGGCCGGTGAATACTTCGTCCGGGCCATCGAGCAGAATGACACCCTGACTCTGGTGGACCTGTGCCCTAGCAATGACGTTTAGAGCCAGGGTTTAGGGTTTGGGGTTTAAGGTTCAGTGCTCGCGGGCTTTGGGGTTCGGGGTTTAGGATCTAAAGACGGTTTGGGGTTTAGGTTTATCTACAGCTTAGGGTTGGGGGTCAAATGTCAAAGTCTCGAGTTTAAGCTCACTTCTTGTGTTTTAGGTTCAGTCCATAGTCTGCAGCCTCAGACCAAACGCTCATAGAGACTGCACTGAATTGTAACGTGAAGCCAATCCCCGACAGCGAAGCTCGAAATACAGACCGTGAACGTCGAAAGTCGAGTCAGAGCTCGATACTAAAAGCTCGTGAGTGAGAGCCATAGATCCCTGAGCTCCTAAGGCCCTCCGAAACCCCAGAGACTAAGGAATATACTTTAAATGATAGTAGGGTCCCTAACATGATTTAAGGTATATTCCTGAATTAAGGGATATTGGAATCCCCTAGACCCTATAGATCTCTTAAAGGAGCCCTAGGTATATTCCTGAATTAAGGGATATAGGAGTCTCTCTAAGAACCCTGAATTCTAAACCCCCGACCTCCAGCGGGTTTTGGGTTTTGGGTTTTGGGTTTTGGGTTTAGGGTTTTGGGTTTAGGGTTTAGGGTTTTGGGTTTAGGGTTTTGGGTTTTGGGTTTAGGGTTTTGGGTTTTGGGTTTAGGGTTTAGGGTTTAGGGCTGGTTTATTGGGGAAGTTAACATGGGTGAAGCAGCAGGCCCCAATCACAGGCTGTTCCCCTCTAGCGGCTATAGCGAGTTTGGCACTCTTCACATCATTGAGATAAGGAGCACATCAAACAACAAAAACACGCAAAAAGAAAAAACGACCCCCCCNCCCCCCCCCCCGCCCCACCTTCCAAAACGCAAGAGAGTCGATTCCGAAGGTCCGGCAACGATGCCTCTCCGGGCGTGGAGCAACTCCGGAGGATCGATGCCGTGGTGCAGCGCAGCACGCCCGAACTGTTCTTGTTTTTCTTTTTGTAAATGGAGTTTAGGGTTTAGGGTTCAGGGTAACTGTTCTTGTTTTTCCTTGTTACAGTAGAACCCAGAAAGCTGGAAGATGGCTTTATTAGGACTAGTAGTGCCAGGATCCCTTATACCCTACCGTAAGAGCATGAGGGTAATGATGTTGGCTTCTACTGTAATGGAGTTTAGGGTTTTAGGGTTTAGGGTTCAGGGTTGAGGTTGCAGGTATGTGCGGATTTTCTGTGTTTCATGTCATTCTGTTATGTTTTGTTCTGTTCTAGTGATTCTAGTGTGTTACATGTTGTCGGGGAATTGTTGAGGGAGAGCAGACTGCTTGGCTCGAGGTCCGATGTAACACCAGAAATGCACAATTATGAGTGATGTCGTTCGTGTTAGTTTTGTGCCGCAAGACCATTGATTCAGTTTCTCAGCTTCAATCCAGGGTTGAGGGTATAGGGTTAAGGGCAAGATGCCTCGGTGTCGGGATTTGAGTACCAGGCAGCAGTCTGCGATGTAGACCTAAACCTGACTGTGAGCCGTGGTCCCTGCACGGCATCATTTTGCATTTAAGGGATGAGAGTTTACCCCAAGTGTCCATGTACCTGCTAACCTACATCATTAACATCCTAAACTCCTAAACACAAGTACCCTGTTCTGGGTACTTTGAGCCCTGAATGGGTTAATTAACCTTGGGCCAATCTCATTGCTCTCACCCCGAATGCACCTGCAAGCAGCAGGCAACTGAAGGCTCGAAGTCGAGACACTTGTGACCCATTTTGTGCTTAGGGTTCAGGGGTTTAGGGCTTTAGGGCTTTTAGGGTTTAGGAGTTTGGGGTTTAGGGTTTAGGTTTAGGGTTTTGGGTTTCAAAGCTGGTTGTGGCTAAGGCAACCGAGAGCGACTCAGTATCTCGGATGCAGTTTACGCCACATGCATGCAAGTTGTTTTGGAGCTTTGACAACCTGTGGCCTCATGGTACTTAGAATTTAGGCTTTGGGGTCGAGGGTTTAGGATCCTTTCATTCCCTATCCCAAGGGTGTCCCTTGTGTTTCAAGCTCATAATGTGCAAAGGTATCTCGCCCAACGTTGCTTTCAGCATGTCATGATGTTCTTTTCTGACCATCGAACCCAGGAACATACAAGATGTTTGGTTCAGGCTATGGCTGAAGCTAGGCCTTAAATGTAGGGTGCAAGCCGGGTTTAGGGTGAAACATGCAACCCGTGGTGACCTAGAGCACCAGTTGCAGGGCAAACCTTGAGACGGCCGCCTTACACCCAAACTTCCAGTCCTACCCAGCAAACCCAAAAACCCTAAACCCCTAAACCCTAAACCCTAAACCAACCCCGAATCCCCAGCCCATAGACACAATCCCTGAACCCCAAACCAACATCCTTTTTGGAGCTGCGTTTTTTTCAGAACATTCGGGGACCCAAGACTACTGTAGATAGTGTGAGGGCCCCTTGATAAGCTAGCCGTCCCTGAGTAATTCCCCGGGTACTTCGGTTTATAAAGTTCAAAAGTCTATGCTTTTCTTGGTACCTGCTTTTGGGCAGCTCAGCTTTTCCATAGAATTCTGGGTTTCGGTTTAGGGTTTAGGATTACATCCTCGACCCGAGATGGAATACCAAGCTCTCTATGCCTGGGGACCCAATCTGACTTAGACCTGTTGGCGCAGTCGCTTTTCTTGGGCAGCAAGTCGCATGAACTGATTGGAACAGCACGCTCCGCGCCACCCTCTAAACTCTGAACCCTAAACCCTAAAACCCACATACTCGAAACTTAAACTTCCTTGAACGCTAAATCCTAAACCCGTAAACCCAGAACCCACACCTTCGAAGGCACAATTCGCCGTGCCGAGAGGCGCGAGCGCTTTGCGCTCTACAACGAAGAGTTCAGGCCAGGGAGCTTTTGCAAACCCATGGGGACCATACCAGGACCCCCCAAGCACCCTTTAATGGAGTCCTTGTGGCCCTTAATAGTGGGTATTTGGGGTATAATAGAGGGTAGTTGGGGGGTCTAGGTCCTTAGGTAGGGGCCTCAATAATTTGAGTAAGGTACCTTTAAGGTGTCCTGCGAACAGAACCATACAAATGTTATTAATTACCTGTAGTCTCCATTGTAGTTCCTTTTTTGGGTTACCTTTTAGGATCCTTAATATAGAATTGGTTAAACCAAAAAAAGGAACTACAATGGAGACTGTAGGTATAATGGTTCTAATGTTGGAGCCTTAAGAGTTGGGCGTGGGCGGTCTATGGCCCTAGCAAATATCATTGCTTTTCAGGCTTCTATATTAACCACAATTCCGAACTAGTTAGTTTTCTGATTCAGGGTGCAGCAAGGCCGCTGCACTGTCTCTAGTATACACGTCTCAGTAATGTGACCCCACTGTCTCTAGTATACACTCTAGTATACACGTCTTAGTAATATGACCCCCTTGTGATAACCCTATACTTGGCTCAAACCCATGTCTTTTCATTCATGCCCCCATATTGCATCCTGATACAGCCACATGAAACCCGCATAAGCATTTCACATATTTCCGGTTTGGCGTGGTTGACTGCTGAGGTTCAGCGGTATATGGTTTTGGGGTTGAGGGGTGTTGGGAGGAGCCGCAAGAGCTGAAATAGTCACAGCAGAGCCGCAGCTGTAAAGATGGAGTTGTGCCTGTACCGTATCCTACAATACCTAGAATTCCAACTATCTACGGCGGGTTACCGCTCCTTGTGCACCTTACACAGAGTCGTGGGTAATCATTAGTACCCGTACCCCCCGTAACTTACCTGTAGTCTCCATTGTAGTTCCTTTTTTGGGTTACCTTTTAGGATCCTTAATATAGAATTGGTTAAACCAAAAAAGGAACTACAATGGAGACTATAGGTATTATGCAGGCAACCCGAGGCCCTGCACACTAAAGGACCCATGAGGCCCATTTTTTGGACGCTGCACGCCAAGGTTTTTGGAGATTTCAGCTACAAGGATAACGGTGGTGTTGAAGTGTTTGTGTTTATACAGTTGGTTCAGGTGCTCTCAAAGACTCAAACCCTAACCCCCAACCCCTAAACCCTTAAACCTAAACCCTGAAAATAGACCGAAAATTCACTCCCACAGGTGCCGACAGCATGCCATGCAGATCGAGGCAACCGAAGCACGGGCTTCTGGCGTAGGTGTTACTTGGTTTAGGTCTTAGGGTTCAGGCTTTGCCATTTCGGATTTGGCTTGATGCTCTCTTTATTTAGCTGCAGGTCATAATTTCAAGGTGTCGGTGTAGGGTTCGGACGTTTGGGTTGGGCTTCGAGCTTTCCGGTTAAGAACAAAGAACCCCGAGGTTCAGAATGCAGGGCATGTCACCCAGGATCACCTCATATACTTCGAAAGGGCGAAGTGCGTGAACTGCTCTTTAACTCCGCGTGCTGGAAGCATCCAGAGTTGTTCCTTGCAAGCATCACGTGCGCGCCAGAGCTCGGGGAAGAAGCCATGAGGCCGTGGCACCTCTGGACGCTGTACAAGAGTGACAAGCGCTTCTGGTACGATCCGGTGCATTCGCAGTCGCTGCCCTTCAGGGCTTTGGAGGCGGAGTTCAAGCGACCAGAAACAGGCAAACGCACTGCGGCTCTGGAAAGGGCGGGAAATCCAGGTCACGTAGGCGGCAAGGTTCCGGTTGTGTCATTACAGCGGGTAGACTGGTCCTAAGCCCCAGCTACAGTAGTTCTTGCAGGCAAAGTAGGTACGCAGCCAGTCGCAGGCCCGTAGGTCCCATCTCTGAAATCTCCGTGCAGAGAAGACGAACAGGGAGCGTCGTCATAGAACGCTATGAACATCTACGGTGGAGTATAAAATGCCTACACAGGCCATACCAGGACTCATTATTGAGGCTCCGATACAAAAGCCCTGCGATATTCTAGGCACCCTGAAATTACCGATGTTGTTCGGAGGGTCATGGGATGTATGCCCTGTTCTGAGCTTGACTTATGACTTGTAACCCCTACGTACATGTCTGCAATCTGGGAGGACCTTGACAACACTTAAGGTCTAGAACTATCACGCAAATGCCAACCAGTTTTGTTTGATTCGTGCGAGACTTCATATTACCCTTACACGTTTAGGATTCGAGGGTTTCAGGCTTTACGTACTCGCACGGCTCTCCGGGCTTTAGGCCTCAATTCGGGTTGGAGGTCTATGTGGTTGCAGGATATGTAGGACTTACTTGTAACAGACGCATGCCAGAGGGCAAGAGATCTGTCGCCAGGCGATGCGCCTGGAGATCGAAGCCATGCAGGTGCAGTTTTGCGTATGAGTACCCTAAACCCTGAGCATATTTCGGGGATGTATGTGCAGGGCATGTGGGAAGACTGAATTCTTGGGGTTTTCGTGCATTCTTTCAAGTATGACATACATACATGCATACATGCATGCATACATACATACATACACACGCACATGTATACCCACATACATGCATACATACATACATAAACCAAAATTTCATGGGTTGATATGCATCGGGAGTGGTTTGAGTTGAGGCGCCTCCAAACCTGGGAAGTGTATTGGTCTCGCAGCCCCTGCTCAGCCACTTAGTTCGTGGCTTTGGGTCGACACTGAACATCGTGGCACTAAGCCATTAGTTCGAAGCCCCAGGAAGCGCGATATCTCGGCCTGAATCATTACCAAGAATATTCCTGACCCTAAAGGTCCAAGTACGTAATTACAATATCGTATACTCTCCAAAATAGTAACCTACATAACTGCTATCCTAAACCCGAGTACCTAATTATTGGGTCCTTTGGACCCTTAGGGTGAGGCCTGCTTGATGTACCTGACCTCGAGGCCCCCGGCATCCTCCGTCCTGGGTGTTCCGCTCGAAAGCTTAAGGCTTTAGGGCTCAGATTTCGGACCCGAAATCCTGAACGCTAAACTCTGAGGTTTAGAGGGTTTGCGATGTTTTTACGGTTATAAACCTAGCCAAAGATTCTAACAGCTCCTTGAGCTGTCAAAGGCTTCGTTTGAACTTTGTCAGTATCTGTACAGTCTGTCAGTGCATGGCTGACTCGTTAGGCTTAGGCTTAGGGTTCTTAGGGTTTGGGGTAGCCGCAACACCCCTAGCCTGCAATTTTTCGTCAACTGTATAAGAACTGTGAACAGCGAGAGCCTCCTTTCAACGTTTGTGTGCAGGAGCGGCGCTTGAACCGCATGAAAGCTCGCTCAGAGAGGTCCGGAACCTAGTTTATGTTTGGCTTCCTGGTGCTGTATAGGGCTCTATAAGGGCTTTAACAGAGTTCTATCAGGGTTTTGGGGGTTTCAGGTTTAGGGTTGACGGTAGATGTTTAGGTTGTTGCATCTTGGGGTTGGAGACTAAACCCTAAACCCTAAACCCTCCTAGGGCCTTCTGGCCCAAGGGGCTTGAGATTCTGAGGGTTAGGTGCAGGATGGGACCACAGCTTACTGTTGTGACGGGCCCCGATCAATTCCATGTATGAGAGTTTATGGTAAGCAGCTGCGAACATAGTAGGTTATTCGTAAGACTCTCAGTATACAAACAGTACCTACTGTGGTGTCGAAAGTCTGTACATGGTAGCTACTTTGGGCTGTGGTTGAGGGCAGCTGCGTAGAGGATGTACTGGCCTAATCAAGGCCTTTCCCCGTCCTTAGCCCGGAACCCCAAACCCTAGTAGGTAGGGCTTTGGGACATTTGATATTTTCGCTTATTGGGCTTAAGAGATCTTATTTACTAACCCTAAACTAGGTAGGGCTTTGGGACATTTTATATTTTCCCTTAAGAGGATCTTATTGACTAACCCTAAACTAGGCAGGGCTTTGGGACATTTTTTATTTTCCCTTATTGGGCTTAAGAGAATCCTATTTACTAATATTTTTCAAAAGCTTTAGACGCCCCACCTAGTAAACCTTAAACCCTAGACCCTCCACTACAGGCCTTGATTGATGCCTTTCGAGTTGCTCGAAACAGGCGGACATTAAACAGGAGCTCAAAAAACCCTAGGCCCTGAACCCTAAACCCTAAACCGCCCAGGCCCTGAACCCTGACTAAATAAAGGGTAACAAAGTGCTTTTCCGTAAACTTTCGCAGCCGGGGGCAAGCTAGAGAGGCCTGCGGGTCTACGGGTTACCAATGAGTACAGTAGAGCCAGAAAGTTGGAACATCAATATCCTCATGGCCTTAACGGTAAAGTAAAGGGGATCCCAGCACTAATCATCCGAAATCCATGTTCCAACTTTCTGGGGTTCACTATAGTATTCTTGTGTTTTGTTCTTATTATCGATACTCGTATCATGGTTACTCTTATTGCAAATAGTAGTTTTAGTACTACTACTCTTGTGATCATTACAACCGTTAGTGTTAGTATTATTGATTTCCGATGGACTCTTGCAGTTCTTCTTCGGATCGTGAGGCTTAAATTAATTGTTTGAGCTTCAGGGTTGAGATTTCCTGAGGTTCATAACGGTTTCGGCTTAGGGTTTTTGTAGTCCGCTTCAGGGTTAAGAGCGTTCGTGAGGTGGGTGGAGGAAATCCACGAAGTTGGCGAGGACGAGAAGCGGAAGCAAGAGGACCGCCTCAGACTGATATAAACTGGGCTTTGGAGTACCATACTTTCATACTTTTTTCGGACCTGTTACTGAAAGGGAACCATTATGAACCAAAAAAGTCTATACCTTTTTGTCCCTGGTTACTTCAAAGCCCAGTTAAAGGGGGTTCAAAGCGATTTTACAGAACTATCGGACCGGGTTGAGCTCTACACAGGGCTGCCTGTTGGGTCCCCCAAAACCCCGAACCAGGCCTTGACTGTTTTTTCAGTTCTGATTTCATATTATATATACATATCTACACGACGGATTAATAGTTACTAGAACTATTAGTGTCAGTATGATTAAAAGGGCGCTTCAGAATGTGATGAAGCCAAAGCCTCTTGTTCTGTGGCAAACAGGAGCTGGTGGAAGAGGCCGCTCTGCGTGCAGAGGCGAACAAGTCCAAGGGCAAGAAGAAGCGGAAATGAGGCCTACAGGGCTAGAGGGTTTACGGTTTAGGGTTGGACAAATTAGGGGTTTAGGGTTTAGGGTTTAAGTGAGGCCCCTGGGGATCCGAACGCCTTATCTTCTTGCGGTATGAACTTGTATGCGAACCCAAAGGCGAAATTACAGGTTTCTTGGGCCCTTAGGGTAGAGTTATGTGGTTGCTTTGTGAGGACCTGAGGGGCTGTTGCTGTGCCTTCGCTGTGGGTCGTTTGGGTAACGCTTTATCCTTTATCCATAGCCTTAGTCCCTAAGCACAGGGTGAATCCTTAGGCTTGAGCATCTATGCTTTAGCTTGAGTGTTTGATTCGTGTAATTAGTGCTCTCGTTGATGCAAGGTTATGTCATTGGATTGGAAGATCTGGGCTGAGAGTTTAGGTTAGGGTTTGGATTTAGGGTTCACTGTTCAGCGCTCAGGGTTTGGGTTACAAGGGTTTAGGGTGATGGTTTTTAATTTGGGGGTTTAGGGGCTCTAGGGGGCAGCGGCGCGGTTGGAAGTTGAAGCGCTGAGAGTTCACGGGTGGACCCTGTTCCGAATTCTGAATCCCTCGACTGCTTTGTACGTCTAATACTACCGTGACTGTCAAGGTCATGCTAAGTCGTTGCTATTGCCATTGTTGTTTTCGTTGCTAAGGCTGCTAAGACCGTCGTTGCCAGTTGATTTGTACGACGGTGAAGAAGAAGGTGATGGTGATGATGGAGACGAAGACGATGTTGATGATGATTATGATGATTATGATGGTGATTCCCGTATGGTATCATCTGTTAAGACGAACGGTTCACAATAGTTGTTGATCTCGCGATTGTACTTGGCCCTGAAGATAATTTTTATGTACGTAGAAGAACCCGAAGCAGGTCCACTTACCGAGTCGCTGCCTCGAGCGCAAGCAAATGTGCCGTGAGGCTACCTGGCCCAGCCCACTGTCTCATAGAGAGGAGAGAGTGCAAGCGCAAGAACAGCGGAAACTAAGCAGAACCCTCAATCTATTAATATCCCTGAAGCGTGAAATCCAAAGCAGCAGCACACTTCCAGAGCCTAATTAGCCCTTAACTGTCTAAACTAATTACGCGTCTGAAACCGGGCTCGATACCCACGCATAAGCGTTTCAACGACCTTAATCCCTAAACCATAGTCTTCCTGAGCATTCGGAAAAGCCCTTGTCTAGCAATTAAGGCCCCTACATTCGGCCCTGCAGCATAGGGGTTCATGCATTCCATCTTCGGGTAGTGTACTGAGGCTTGAAGAACTAGACGAGTTTCTAGATTCTGGTTATGCTAAGACGCTTAAGGAAATGTGGTACTGCTTGTTCAGTCACCGTCCCCCGACCCCCCAAATGCTCGACGTCGACGACGCCAAAAGATGACAGATTCGCTCAGTACATTGACCTCAATACTTGGTAGTCCTGTCCTGATTTCCGAATATGATTAGAGTTTACGATAGATAGCCAACGCCCTAATGTAGGAACCTGATTAAGAAACCCTGGGCCTATAACCCCCAAATAGTAGGATTCATATAAGGAACCCTAATAAAGGCCCAAGGTTTCTTAATCAGGTCCCTACATTAGTGCCCGGATGTTCGGCTTAGGTTTGGTTGTCCATGCAAGCCCTAGTTGACCCCAGATCCTGGATCCCAAAATACCCTCATCCGCTGGCCCCAAGCCTGAAGCTTTACACGCTGTTTGCATGAACCACCCCGGCTCCGGCACCCCAAAACCCCCTAAACATCACCCTCAACACTTTGCGGATCGAATCCTCTCTGCATCTTTGCAAATTCCCAGGAGAGGTCTCTACAGTTTCACGTGTCACCGCCAACAAAGCTTCTGGGTATCAGCCGCCAAACTTTACAGTTCAAAAGCTGATTCCTAAACTCATGAACCCTACGGGTCCGAAGGACCCAATAATTAGGTACTCGGGTTTAGTATAGTAGTTATGTAGGTTACTATTTTGGGAGACTATACGATAATTAGGTACTTGGACCCTTCCTAAATCTCCAACACCCCGTTTTTCAGCCCCACAGCCTGAAGCCCTTCAGTTCGGATCTTGCAGCTGTAGAGGCAAAGGAAGATAATGTACGAGTAGGGATCTTAACACTTAGAACATGGTTCTGGGGTATATTATACCATAATTATAATAAGGAACCGCCAAAGTAGTATTGGTATTCATTGAGGTCCCTATATTAGATCATGGTGAGTCTTCGTCATACAGCATATACGCCGGCCTACGATGTGAGATCTGTTCTTCTTAGATCCCTGGTTGACAGCCCCGACTGTCTTTACTAGCCAGAAATCTGTTGGATCCCTTCCATAATCCAGAGATTATGACAGGGGGCTTTCTAAGATTCTAGTGTCGGCGGAAGGACTGAAATGCCAAGGCAACTCGCGCACATGTAGGGTTGTAAAGATCTGTTGAGTGTTGCAGTGCTTGTCCAATGGGCAGCATCGCATGTTCCTTTGTAGGTACAGCCCCTAAGCCCTAAAGAACCCTAAACCCATCCTAAACCCTAAGCTCTATGCCTTAAACCGAAAGTCGAGTATCGGTAGAGAGTCTGCCGACTCCAAAAGAACACCCGCAAGTGTGTCATGTTTAAAATAGAACCCGAGAAATCTGTAGTTCCGGTTTAGGGTTTTAGAGTTTTAGGGTTTAGGGTTTAGGGTTTAGGGTTTTAGGGTTTTGGGTTTTGGGTTTAGGGTCCTGGGCCGTGGTCTAGGGCCTGTTGGTCTGGACTTGGGCGATCGGGTTTTCCTGTAGCTCGCTTAATGAACGAGTATGTAGACCCTTCACAGTGCAAGAGTCACTCTGGTGACACACCCAACAAATCATTTACTCCGTCAAGTACTTTCTTAAGCCCAAATACCTATTGGGCACTTTGGCGTATGGCCTATATTATAAGATGGAGGCGATCCGTCTTGTGGTGCCGGAAAGGTCTCTCAGGATCGAATAACCACGATTAACGGGCCATCCGATTCGGAAGCAAGGGGTGTTCCTGTGTCAGATTAGGGCTGGAGTCTTAGGACAAAGCAGCTGGGTGTTCTGTGTTGTAGGCCTCAAAGGTTCTAGCGTGTGCATGTTTTTGCATGCTACCTATCTCAATGCAAGAAGGCTGAACCAGATGCCGTCAATTCTGGATGCACGGCATTTAGACAAAACAAGCCTCAAGACTTCTCGTGCAGTGTTTGTGGATTTGGGATTTGCATTTCGTGTGGAGGAGCTAAGGTCGTTTCAGGGTTCCCTTGAGTCCTCCGTTGCTGGTTCCGGAGAATCGACGGTAGAGTGTCTACGATCTGCGGAGTTAGGGAACGCAACTGGGGAGACCGGCGGGCAATGCAACGCCAATCAGTATCTAGAGTCCTAGAGTGGCTGCTTCAACTTCCGCAACCTATTTGCTACAGGTTCCACTTCCAATGGAGCGACTAGACTAGGCTAAAGCAGAAGCATAGTGAAGGTATTGTTTGAGAGATTGGGTTTACAGTTTCGATTAGTAAGTAGATGACCGTGCCCCACCCAGGCAATTGCTCTGCAGAACCCTGCGAAGCTACAACGCGATGTAATTTCGCATATACCACCTGTAGTTACTGTAGTTTCGGTAAACATATGTTTGAAGGTTAATGATTCATGAGGAACGATAGGTGGGTTATAAGAACAAGCTCATTACATTTACTATACTCACTGCTGACGCTGCTTGTAGATGTTCGTACTGTCCGTCAAGTTAATATTGAGGCCCTAATCTAGCCCCGTTTTGGCAGTACAAGTCCTGTATGAACAGCAGCCTTCTACTCAGGCTCCACGGTCTGAGCTTAAAGAAATGAAACCCTAAACGCCACCTTCAAGCAACCCCGCCTGCAAGAGCGCATCCGGAAACAACCACCAAAAATCCGCATAAAGCAGCGCCTTGTCCAACAAAAGTTGGGGCTCATTGCTTACCCCAAACCCGAACAACGGAACATGCGCAGGCCAAGTGTTGTTCTTCTTCGCCACATTGCTCCTCGGATGCAGCCCTGGCCCTATAAACTACAACCCTAAGCCCTTAACTCTAAGACGCTAGTCGCTTCCTGAATTGGCTGAGTCCCAGAGTATAGCATAGGGATGCATTGGATTGTGATTGCGCCTTTCACTGGATTGCAGTTTCCATGCCCATCCTAGTATCGCAATCTCCTCGGTAATTTGAACTCTGAGCGCTTTTGGGTATGTGCTGCCCTACTGCACTTAAAACCTTGGTTGGGCCAGGGAGACCCGAACCCAAAGCCTTGATCTCCCACGCATGCAAGCCCTTAGATCCTTAGCCGACAGCATTTGCTTAGGTTTGGGGGAGCACAGATTCGGGGGGAGGTTTCTGGGTTGGGGTCTTAGGCTTCAGGGAGGACCGAAGCTCTTCATGGAGGTTGATGTGTTGGAGGTTTTGTGCTTTTGTGAGCAGAAGTTGTCTGTGAAGTTACGTGGGGGAGGTCAAGCTATCTTTTGCTGCATCTTTCAGGCACAGGCATGGCATTCACAAGCTTTAGGGTTTCGAGTTGAAGCTGTGCAGGGGTCAAAGTTGGGTTTGGGTCGACTTCCTTGAACACTGAACCCCGAACCCAAAAGCCGAGACATGAAAATCCAAAGCCCTATCCCAAAGGGTCCAAGGTACTGTTATGGGGAATACCTTCCCAAACCATAATAGTAATTCCTAATATAGAAACCCTACATTCTACCATATAGGTACTTAGGACCTTTTGGGTATAGACTTCCCGTCCGAGGTCAACCGGAGCAATGCTGCAGCTTTCTCCGCGCACCAGCGCTCTGCAGCCGAGGTGCTCAGGTTTCTCTCACACGTCACACGAAACTGAAATGCTAGGTTTGCTTTATCAGGGCCTTACAGGTCTTTATACAACCTCTGTCGGGTGTTTCAGGGTCGGTACAAGGGCTGAGCTTTGAGACCAGGGATTTGATTGGGTAGGATTGAAATCAGCATGTACGGCGTAGGGCGCAGGTTTCGGTTTTGTGCACGTATGAATGTGCGTACAAATAAAAGTGAAGCAGTGCATACACATTGGGTCATTCTCGTCTTTCTTCATGGTTTTGCGCTGGTATTTTGCACATGCGTAGAGTGATTACAGTCATTGCTCCAGACCGCCAGGTTGATAGTTTACTGGTTGCTACAGCGATTCCTCTATGCAGGCGCATCACCTTGAGTTAGAAAGGAGCGATAATCCGATAATCCGTACCTCCAGGGAGGGCATCACTTTTGAAAGGCGGCTGCATTGCTCGCTCACGAGTCGCTGGGCTCCGACGGTAGCCAAGGCTCAGCGAGGAGTTGCAGGAATGAGGCGAATCCCAATCTCTATCTCTCGGCAGCCACTCTGGCCACGACAGACATGTCGTTTCCCCCTGGCTGTTGGACGGGAGACCTCAACTTCAACAGCTTGCCACGACAAACCGCCGAGTCTAATATGCTACGGAGGCTTGACGCAAATGGTCCAGGAAGCGCGGCACCCACTGAAGCGAGGACTTGGAAAGTGCTACGGAGAGGCTGGGCTTTCAATCGCCGACTACAGCTACCATTATAGATCGACCCTGCGTGGTTGGAGTTCAAAAGCAGCTGCAAGGGCCCGTGACAGAGACAAGAAAAAGGGCAGGCAGTCCGACATTGATATGGATCATCTTTTGGACCTCGTTCTTGCGCAGGAAGGTCTGTGTGCATATTCTGGCATACCCATGGAGCTACTCAAACCAAACTCGCACTGGAGGGTTTCCATCGAGAGAATAGACACCCAACAAGGGTACCTGAAGGGAAACTGCTGTCTGATTGCTGCTGAGTTTAACACGACGGTTCGAAATCCGTGTCATGAGGCTGGCACTTCTTGTCGCGGGTCTGCACAGTGGTCCAGGCAGAAGTTCCAGCAAGTCACACGTGTTCGGACAGAGCAAGTGCAGTTGCAGTCGCTGCAGGAAGACATTGCTGCTGCACGGTTGCGCCCGGTCCGAAGTCAGACGGCACGTTTCCAGGGCTGCAGAGGACCAGACTCAGCAGGCAACTGGCGATGTGTTCGCTGTGGAAGCTGGCAGGAGATGGATCAGTTTAGCAAGCGAACTGCAAGCATGAATGGATTGCAATATTGTTGCAAGACGTGCAACAGCGACATTAGCTCAGTTTGGCGGCAGACGCTGCGCGGGCATATGCTCGACATGCTGAGGAGTGCCCGCCACAGAGCTAACAAGCACACATTGGGTGGAAGCTCTTTGCTCAATATGGACGACGTTCTTGAAATGCTATGGCTCCAAGGTGGACGCTGCTACTATTCAGGTATCCCTTTGCATTGTGCAGCCGGCCCGGCTGATTGGGTCTGGTCCATCGAGCGTCTGGACAACTCCGTGTCGTATACCAGAGAGAACTGCGTGCTGATCGCGCGCGAGTTTCAAACATCTGACCACAGTCGCAACACGGCCAAATTTCCAGTTTTCGGCACGGCTCAATGGTCAACCAGCAAGGCAGCGCACATCTGGGGGCCATACGTGCCGCGCGTTGGCGACGATTTTGATGTCCACAAATCATAGGCACCCGGAAGAAGTGGCAGGTTTTGAGCTGCAGCTGAGGGTGAGCACTTCTCAAGATGCAGCCGAGCCTTGACCAGGTACACGTCCAGACGAAATTCTACGAGCCGCTGCATTGGTGCGTGCATGCGACTAGCTGAATACCTCAACCACTCTGTCAAGCTCACATCTGCATACTGGTTCATGCATACATACACACATGCATACATGCATACATACACACATACCTAGTTATGTACATACATACATACATACATACTTAAGCTGCCCTTGTTGGAATGTATAGTTACTATTGATCCGAAGGTCCGGCACAACACCTGTGAAAACCGAACCCAAAGCTCTAATCCTGAACTCCTAAGCCCTGAAAATTAAACTTGAGTCCTATTCACCTCCTGCAACCCCTACATTTAACCCTGAAGTCTGAATCACAAGATTTCATAAAGCCATGGCGACAATCCGGAAACTATAGGCAAAAACACTCCTAGAGCCTGACATCGCAAAACGGCAAAATCAAATCCAGAATAATCCGCAACCATCAGAGCTCAAGCTCTAGAGACACCCCTTAACACCGAAACATCGCGTGTACACGTCAAACAACTAAGAACAACAACGATGCTCTAGATCCTAGACTCCTGCACCCTAAATCCTAATCCTAACTTCCTCCTAAGCCCTAGAAATTCAAGCTCGAGACTAAATCCTGATCTGTACGGTTCCGCTTCATAAAAAGAATCTTCTTATAATCACAAAACGATTTCTGCAGTTCCTCCCACCTGGACCCCAAAAGAATGTAGAATAACAGCCTTTTACAGGTATTGGGCCATTATTTTACCTACTTTTCCGGGGTTTAGGTAAACCCTTATAATTTCAAGCCCAGACTATAAATCCTGATCTTTGCCAGGGCGCGAGCCGACGGGCGGAGCTCCCGAAAGCTCAGGCGGAGGAGCTCCGGGCTGCGCTGAAGAAGCTCGAGGCTCATGGCTTAAAAGGGGGGTTCTTGGGTCTAGGGTTTAGGGTTTAGAGGCTCATGGCTTAGAAGGGGGGGCTTCTTGGGTTCTTGGGTTTAGGGTTTAGAGGCTCATGGCTTAGAAGGGGTGTTCACTGGGTCTAGGGTTTAGGGTTTAGAGGCTCATGGCTTAAAAGGGGGTTCTTGGGTCTAGGGTTTAGGGTTAGAGGCTCATGGCGTAAAAGGGGTGTTCTTGGGTCTAGGGTTTAGGGTTTAGATGCTCATGGCTTAAAAGGGGGGTTCTTGGGTCTATAATGTCACGGTCATTTTTGTCACTCCCCCTTCTAACATCAATAGTCTGGGCAAAATGGCTACGCACACCGGGTTTAATACAATGACCGCAACATTAGTAGAAGCCAGAAAGTTGGAACATGGATTTAGGAGGAGTAGTGCTAGGATCCCTTATATTTTGCCTTTAAGGCATGAGGATAATGATGTTCCAACTTTCTGGCTTCTACTATAGGGTTTAGGGTTTAGAGGCTCATGGCTAAAAAGGGGGGTTCTTGGGTCTAGGGTTTAGGGTTTAGAGGCTCATGGCTTAGGAGGGAGGGGGGCTGGGTTGGGGCTTACATGGATTTAGGATTCAGGGTTTGGTTGAGGCTCATGGCTTAAGGGGCGGGTGGAGGTTCTTCGGTTGCATTTAATTTATAGCGAACCCCAGAAAGTTGGAACATGGAATTAGGAAGAGTAGTGCTAGGACTCCCTCTACTTTGCCTAAGGGACATGAGGATCATAACGTTCCAACTTTCTAGCTTCTGTTTTACAGGGTTTTATGGTCTAGGTTTAGGGATTAGGGTTTGCTTATGGCTTAAGGGAGGGGGGGAGGTATAGGGTTGTATTTGTAAGGGATCTGTTTGTCAGGGCGTTGTTAATTACGAGTTTTGAGGGATTGAGGTGTATGGCTTAGATGGGCGGGTTCGGGTTGTAGTTTAGAAGGGATAGATAACGGGTTCTGACGGGATCTAGGGTTTCGGGATGTAGTTTAGAATGGATGTATTTGTGGTTGCGCTATTTGAATCGGCTTTTGAGGGAATTGGGGTTTCCCCAAGAGTCCCAGCTCCTAAGAATCATAAAAAAACTCCCTAAAATCCTAACCCACATAACTACTATCCTAAAACCTCCGCGTCGGGCACGGCCCCAACAGTTTCACTTGAACTTGTTGCACATGGATGCGTCTGTGGACACTATCATCCGCCCAGAAAAAATCCTGAAACCGAGTTTCCCCAAGGGTCCAAGTACCTAAAAATCATAAAAAAAACTCCCCAAAATCCTAACCCTACATAACTACTATCCTAAAACCGAGTACCTCATTCTTGGGTCCTTGGGAGCCTTGGGGTTTGGGCTTGGGCTGCATCCTGAACTTGGGGTTGAGCGGACTCAAGTCTTGAAATTCGGACTCGGGAAGGCTGGCTGTTTAGGGTTTGGGATTTAGGGTTTAGGGATTTAGGGTTTACGGTTTAGGGATTTAGGGTTTCGTGTTTAGGTTTTCTATATCAGCTTCAGTCTCATGCTCATACTTGGTTCAAGCCATCTACAGCCTGAACTCTACTGGCCCTGAAGAACCCTGAGCCTTTATTTGTATGCTAAATATAGTCAAAACCTTCCAAAACCCTTCAGGCACCAGGCATCTGCGCTTGGTGCGTAGCGCTGAAATCGCCAGGCTGGCAAACAGGGCTTGGGACTTTTCTCTAAATTCGGATGACTTTTCGTTGAATGGTGAGCAAAAGCTATGAATGTGGGATTACGGGGAGGGGGGGGGTGGCGCAACCATATATCACATAGTACTACATCACAATTCTTGTATGCCCTTGCACTAAACTGCACTAAACTGAGACCGGTACTCTAGAATCTCGCCGGATCAAGTGCAGTTAACGGGGTTGCGATCCTGGTCCCGCGTTTGTTGCCCGAACTTGAACTCTAACTGAATGTGTAACCAAGTAGGGGTACTCCTAATTCAAACTACCAAAACCTACTTTTGTGAAGGGTCTCGGCAGATTCTATATATACGAGGTTTATGGTAAGCATCTCAAATATAGTAGCTTAGTAGATTATTCGTAAGATTGTCAGTATATTCGTACCTGCTTCGAACTCGGTGTCTAAAAGTCTGTCCATAGTGCCTACTTGGTGCTATTTGCAGTCTTAGGGCATGGTACGGCGAACTACCACAACCTACTGTTTTGTAGGGTCCCTGTAGATTCTACATTGGAGCCTGCCAAAAGTGGGTTGTGGTAGTTGAAGGTAAACCCCTAAACCCTAAACCCTAAACCCGAAGCTCCGGCACACCGGAGGCTCTGAAGGGCACAGCGGCTTCGCCCCTCCGGCAGGCTCGAAATTGGGGTTTGGGGGTTTAGGCTTCGGGGTTTGGGGGTTTAGGGTTTTGATGGTTCAGAGACTTGGTGGTTCAGGGTTTCGGGTTTGGGGATGCTGCAGTGCGGTTGAAGGTTTTGTTCTCAGTACTTGTGCTGTTTTAGTTTTGGGTCAGGGTTCAGGGTTCCAGGAGAAGCTTCGGCTTTGAGCAGCCTCCTTATGTAAAATTCAGGGGTCAAAGGTTACGCATTCTTTGGGATCCGTGTGACAGCAGACAGACATTTGCAGCCGACATTTGGGTGCTTCTGGTCTTGTTAGTGACCACCGACAAGGGGGTTCAGGGTTTAGGACTGATAAGGGAGTCCGAATCGCGACCTCGTGGGAACACGCCCTGGCCGATCCTACACCCTAGACCAGCCTCAGCAATGAAAACCCCGCTGGCTCCAGGTACGCACCCGAGTCACCCTACGATCTTGACCTAAAGGCTTAAAGTCTAACATCACAACCCCAACCCCAAAGCGACCCTCGAACCACACACTCTAGAGCGCTAGACTCAACGCCTGTTTCCCTAGCACGGCCTGAACATTCATGCCGGAACCAAGCCGTTCAGTTTGGCCGCATTGAAGCCAACAACCTTTCGTCAATTGAGAAACATGTGTTATACCTTCTTCTGACCCTCAGTATGACCTAGCACAACCCAAAAACTATGATAAACGGATCATGGTATGGATCCCGAAAAATATGTTTCTAGGTTCGCGGTAAAGTCTATAGACCAGTGAAAGATAATTCATTGGCCACAGAGCTAGTGTAAAGGAAACCCTATTGTCGATGCCCGTCTTCCCACAGCACCTTCTTTTAGAGGATAGTTTACAATCAGGAACCCTTAGAATGTAGGTATCTATGGACCCATAACCTAAACTAGCATAATCTACTAATTTGTGGTTCTTGCTAGAAACCCGAAAAGGAAACCTATGGGGATCCTACAAAAAGCTAGGTGTTGGCAGTTAAAGGTATAGGCTTAGGTTACCCACATCTCGCTGCATTTAGGCGCTTGCTGTGTGGCGCAGTTCGCGCTGTGGGATGAGGCAGAGAACGTTTGGGTGAACCTGTGTCTTGCTAATATAGACTCGTGAATAATAACATGATGTCCTTTAGTCCACGTGTAAACAAGAATGCCGTATGTTGCACAAGTACCTCAACACCCTGATGGTACACCGAGAGAGAGAGAGAGACAGAGAGAGAGCCCAACGTGGAGGAACTTTTGTCTTTTGTGCAGAAGCCGCTGTCCGGGAGTTCCAGGCCGTCAAATAAGAACTCCTCCAAACATGCAATCCTCATCTCACGACATCCACCTTCCTGTGTTGCTTTAGAGTTTCTATTTAGGCTTCCGGAATGTATAGGAGGATGGAGCCCTAGTATCAACAAGCTTCGCAGTCTGCTTGATTTCTGTCACCTAGTTTGTAACTAATCACCACTCATTCTGCTCACACGACGACACGGTCAATGCCTTAACTCCATCTCGTAGCATGCGTAAGCCCGCCCAGCGGCGTTCTCTCTTCGCGCTGCAAGCAGCGCTGGAGACCAGTCAGAGCGTAACTGCCCAATTCCGCCTGAATACAGCCTAATGCAGAACCGCAAAAAGACAGGCGAGAGGCGTCTAGTTTCCACCGGTGAAGCGGGCTTAAACCCTGCACATATCAATTTTGAAACTCTCCCAAAGTAAACCCTAAAGTATCAAGGTCCCTAAACCCCAAGCTGCATATGAACTCTTAGGTCCCATAAACTAAGCTCCAAACCCACAATCCCCAAAAACCCTAAGCTATAAGCCCTAACTGCATCTGCAAAAGAAGAGAGGAGCGGCAAAGCAGACTAAACGTAAACCCTAAGTTTCCAAAAGCCGCCTAAACCCTACATCCCCGAACTCTAAACCCTCAATCCCCCTTATAGAGCCCTTAGGGGTCCCTTTAAAGGAACCCTACCTATAGTCTCCATTGTAGTTCCTTCTTTTGGTTTAACCAATTCTATATTAAGGATCTTAAAAGGTCCAAAAAAGGAACTACAATGGAGACTACAGGTAAATCCTAAATCCTCGGACGACCAGGCCGGCCGCCTTCTCTTCGACACCCGCACCTCGGGGCCCAAGGCCCTGCGCTGCGACTGGGCTCCGCGTCCCGAGGAGGCCAAGGGCTTCGGAGTGGTTTGGGATTTAAGGATTTGTGCCCAAACCCTAAACCCCTAAACCCTAAACCCCTAAACCCTAAACCCCTGAACCCTAAACCCTATAAGGGTTTAGGATTACCATTTGCAGGTTTAGGGTTTAGGCAGTTTGGGCTTTAGGGTTTGGGGCTCAGGGTTTGGGGGCTTGGGGCTAGGGTTTGGGGGCTCTTAGGGTTCGGGGGTTAGGAGTTTAGGGACGTTTGGGGGGTTTAGGGTTTCGGAGTGGTGTAGGGTTTAGGGGTTTAGAGGGTTCAGGAGTTTAGGAGTTTGGGGGTTTAGGATTTCGGGGTTTAGGCTTTAGCGTTTAGGGTCACGTTTTTGAGTCTTGAATATATTAATAAGGGTTTTATCGAGTTTCAAGGGGTTTCGGAAGAGTTCTGAAGGTTTATGAGCCCTTTGTAACGGTCTTAGCGGGCCTCCCGGGGACTGATCGAAACTAGGTTCGTTTGTTGTCAATACCGGATTTATAAGTTTTTGTTGTGGGTTCAGAGGGTTTTCGTCTGTCAGAGATCCTTTGTCAAGGGCCCACATACTATGAATCCTGCTGCGTTGTGGGATTTTGAGTTTGCTCCAGCTTTACAGGGACCGTTTCAGGGCTTCCTTAAAGTGCAAAGAAACCTACATACTAGGGCTCTTTCTTGTGATTTCCTTATATAGTTCATGAACAAGCATAAGTGTTAACAAATAGTGTAGGCTCGGGAGCTTTGACCAATTGAGGTGAGGTCTTGTTTATAGGCTTTAGGGTGTAGGCTTTTGTTTCAGGGGTCTTGTCGGGGTTTGGGGTCATAGACGTCGAGGATGTGCAAGGTGGTACTAGGTTTAGGTTGCTCAGAGTTGAGGAACTCGGGATCGGGGAACTACAAAGCCGCAATAATTAATAGTACTTCTCTCGAGGGCTCCTCCTGATTATGGTCTAAGTCAGTCTAGTCAGGCCCGTAGATAGGAGCTGATAGGGATTAGGGAAGGCATTTTGTTTTATTTCGAGAGTCGTAGGGAACATTGGACGAGGTGTAGGAGCGGTAACCACACAGCAGTTAAGAGGCACAAACCGTCAGGGTCCATGTGCATTGGCTCTACAGGTACTGTGTAGGAGCCCCTCTAAGGCTACAGTTTATGCTATGTAGGCACATGGATTGCTTGCGCTGCCTTACGGTAGAAGCCAGAAAGTTGGAACATCTTTAGCCTCATGCCCTTAAAGTAAAGTATAGGGAATCCCAGCATGAATCGTCCTAGATCTATGTTCCAACTTTCTAGGGTTCACTATATGTAGCTTCTCATGCAGAACTTGCAGCTGTGATAGCATTGTTGAGATGTCCGTGTAGCAAAGAGCGTCTTGAGTCCCTAAGCTTTGAAGCTCCGAGTTAGTCATAACCGAAGCTCCAAGTCAAGATCTGTCCAGCCGGTCTTACCCCGTAATCTGATTGCATGTTCAACGGCCCAGACCTTTTCTATGCATCAGCCGTGCCTTTCTCCATCCATGCCCCAAATTCGACGATCGCATCTGGCTAGAAGTACAAGCCAGACCCAAGACCCTGCTGTGCTTGCATTGTGAGGCCCGTCCATGGCCTTTGCTGCTGGCGCCCTGACAGCATTAGGAAAGAGGTTTTAATATTCGGCATCAGCCATTCCCCATAGTCCGGTCGAAGATGAACGGAGAAGGGAAACCCGAGAAACCCTATACCCCAAAGCCGCCCTAATAAACGTCAACCCTAAAACCCTAAAGCCCTAAATCCAAAACCGAAAACCTTAAACCCTCAAACCCTAAACCCTCTCTAAACTCTAAAACCCCAAAAAACCACAAAAAAAAAAAAAAAAAAACAAAACCTCTAAACCCTAAACCCTAAACCTTAAACACTAAACCCAAAACCCAAAACCCCAAAACCCCAAAACCCCAAAACCCCTAAGCCGGTCAACCCAGGCAGGAGCTGCTGCCTCACTCCCGGGAGCCTTGACCTACCTTTGGTTAGTAGGGAATGGAAGAATGGTAGTAATAGTAGTTATAGTTGTATCCCATTCCTCCATTCCCTACTCACCAAAGGTAAGTTGACCGGGAGGATGCACCTCGCCATGGCCGGAGCGGCGGTGTCTCGGCGAGGAGGCTTTGGCCTTCGGGTTTATAGGGGTTTAGAGGGTTTAGAGGGTTTATAGGGTTTAGAGGGTTTATAGGGGTTTAGAGGGTTTATAGGGTTTATAGGGTTTAGAGGGTTTAGAGGGTTTAGAGGGTTTAGAGGGTTTATAGGGTTTAGAGGGTTTATAGGGTTTAGAGGGTTTAGAGGGTTTATAGGGTTTAGGGGTTTAGAGGGTTTAGAGGGTTTATAGGGTAGGGGTTTATAGGGTTTAGAGGTTTAGGGGTTTAGAGGGTTTTAGGGTTTTAGGGTTTAGAGGTTTAGAGGGGTTTAGGGTTTTAGGGCTTTAGGGTTTATGGGGTTTAGAGGGTTTATAGGGTTTATAGGGTTTAGAGGGTTTAGAGGTTTAGAGGGTTTATAGGGCTTATAGGGCTTATAGGGTTTAGGGGTTTAGAGGGTTTATAGGGTTTATAGGGTTTAGAGGGTTTATAGGGCTTATAGGGTTTATAGGGTTTAGGGGTTTAGAGGGTTTATAGGGTTTATAGGGTTTAGAGGGTTTAGAGGGTTTATAGGGTTTATAGGGTTTAGGGGTTTAGAGGGTTTAGAGGGTTTCTGGGTTTATAGGGTTTATAGGGCTTTAGGGTTTATATAGGGCTTAGGGTTTATAGGGTTTAGAGGTTTAGGGGTTTATAGGGTTTTAGGGTTTTAGGGTTTAGAGGTTTAGAGGGGTTTAGGGCTTTAGGGTTTATAGGGTTTAGGGGTTTAGAGGGTTTAGGGTTTAGAGCTTTAGGATTTTAAGGTTTTAGGGCTCAGAGTTACCAGGGTTCAAGAGACTTTGGTTGGGAGTTCCACATATTTTCTCATATAAATAGCCTACAGATGTGTGTCCATTTAATTTGCATATGTTTTGCTGTTTTCTTGGATTGGTAGGCTATTGATTTTGGTGGGTTCGGGTCTGCTCAGGCGTTCCCCTAAACCCTACATAAACCTTATAAACCCTAAACGCTTTGGGTTCTCGGGTGCCAGGTCCAGAGACTTGATTACGAGGTCCGTTGTGGAGGGTCCCTTAAAGTTACACCCACACCCTAGATTCTACTACATGGTCGTAAGTGCATGTTGTTCATAGGGCGGCTCTTACGGGCTGAGAGAGCTGGGGATTGGATGACTTTCACGTTTGGTGATGGAAGTGAGAGTTGTGAGTTGTTCAAGTTTTAGGGTATAGGGTTGTCTTCAACTCTAACCCTACCTGTAGCCGAAAAGACCTACCTTTTTACGTACCTACATATAGAAACCATAATAAGGAACCCCAAAAATGTAGGCCTTTTCGGCTACAGGTAGACCTTCAAACACCCGGACGAAACCTGTCGAAATTTGCCACAGAGCGGCTGGGTACGACAATGCAGCAGACTCATAGTTAGGCGGCGAGAGTTCGCGGAAGGACATAGAATAACCTATGAGCCTCAAAAGGCATATTATTAAGAACTTAAAATCCGGCCGTGAAAATCCAATATATATATATATATATATATATATACCACGAATCCTAAACACTAAACCAAATTCTCAGACCCACAATAAGGTCTAGAGGGCGTTTTGAGCTAGTGTCCCCTGAAACCCTATTCTGACTATTTAGGCCCCTATGTTGGCTTCACTCCTGCGTGCAACCCTCATGATCTCTTGAAGCTTTCGGTTGGACTGTGAGTTGTTGCCATGGAGACATGAATCAAAAGGAGGGATCTGCTGTAGAGGTCTAAACCCCCTTGTATTATAGTCCTATATGACTCTTTCGATGTGTGTCTAAAGCCAGTCTACATATTTATGCCCCTACAGTTTGCTTTGAAGTTCCTTTTAAAGCTTACCTTATAGGATAGGATCCTAATAATTGAAATTGTTAAACCCCAAAAGGAACGACAATGGAGACTATAGGTATGTTTGTTTCTTCGCATTTCAACAAGCCATCAAGACGATAATGTAGAATAATTACCAATATTATTCCTAGGGTTCCTCATTATAGCTATACTATATCTACATTATAGCACCCTTATAGAACCCTCATACTAACCCTTACAGACCCGACCCTTGAAAATGAATCCCTTTAAAGGAACCCTATTCTAATTATAAATGCCCCCGATAGCTCCAAGGTCGCCTGCCTGGCTCCTCGCGCGCCATCGAGCACTCGCCGCGGTGTGCTGGTGGAGGTGCAACAATAGAATTTAAGCTTCCTTTACGGGTCCTTTAGGTTCAGGTGTGGGGTTTAAGGGTGCGATCAGAACCCAGGCCCATAAACCTATTCTAACTATTCATGAAGACCATTATGTTATGATTTTATGTATTCTAGACGTACGTTAGCCCATGTCCTTCACGTGGCATGCTGTCGGCTGAGCCTCGTTGATGATTCGACTCAGTACGTCATCCATAGGTGCAGTGACAAGGGCGGAGGACTGCAGCTGTCCACCCAGAGAATCAATGAGCCATGTGGGTGTTTGTCAAAATTATGGTCCCTTTTTGGGTCCCTATTATGATACGGCACCCATTATTTAGGGTACCCAAAAAGGGACCGTAATTTTGACAACTAGTCATGTAGAAACCCAGCTCTTGGAAAGTTCTCTGTTGTGGAGCAGTATCCATATTTTCAGCTCCCAGCGTGAGTCTGTTCCAATGTTTCTACCATTCCCCAAAGTACCTATCATATATCTATATATAAGTAGATGAATACAGACATATATATAGATATATATTTATATTTATATTTATAATATGCATAGTCGGATGTAGGATCTCCATATTGGGAATTACGATTATGATTTGGGTAAGTATCCCCCATAACGGTACCTAGGTCTTTGTGGGATTATAATGTAAATGGCCTCGTCTCCGAGGCCTCACCGCTCACATATCCTTCACATACTACAACACCTTGGTATGAAGTAGGATTTATATTACCGTTTTGGTCAGTGTAGATAGGCCTCCTTCTGAGGTGAGTGTGTATATTGGGTTTTATTATAGGGATACTAGTAATATAAACCATACCCTATATACATATCGTAATCCTCCACAACCCCCTCAGCTCTTCAAGTTCAGGATGACTGGGCCCAGAACCCTAGCGCCTGACACCCTTCAAGCCCCAATCTATACCCGAAGCCTATCCCTAAACCCTAAACCCTAAACTATACTCTAACCGCTAGACTAGAAGCTTCACTAGTCTAACCCTGCAAGTCATACTGTGACCCCACCAGCCGGGCCTTCGATAGTCGTGAAACTCGGCTAATGTACACCCAAAAACCCTACCTTAACCTACCAAAACCTACTTTTTTGTAGGGTCCCTATAAATTCGATATGAGGGTTTGTAATAAGAACGTACAAAAAGTAGGGTTTGGTAGTTTAAGGTACTCGAACATATTCAGACCCCAATGAGCTAAACTCTAAACTTACCCGTATACCTGATTTCTCCATTTCGCCTGACTGCGCTACAATAAGCAACCCTAAACCCTAAACCCTATATACCCCAAACCCATTAAGCAGCTCTACACTCAGAGCCCCGAGTGTCGCGGACCATGGTTCTGCTGCGTTTCACGGGCCATGCGCTTCTTCGTGAGGCCGCTGTGTGAAATTTTTGGGGTTCGGGGCTTTGGACGTAGATGAAGAACCTACCTTAAAGAGGTAGGTTCTTCCTAGGTTCTTCAGGGTCCAGGTAGACACTAGGATTGATGTTTTTTCGGATTCTGGGCTTTTGGTTCGGGCTCGAGTACCGTTAGGCTTGATGACTGTCCTAAGGCCCCATGTACCCACATAGTATATACTTGGGCCTTACCGCGAGATTTCTACATGTAGGTACTTGGTGATTTGTTTCAGGGCCCATGAAGCAAGGTGTTTCAGGGCTGGCCGGGGCCATCCCCCTTTATAACCCTAAGTTAGCATCACTATGCTTCCGTGCTGTTTTGGGCCCTATAGTTTACATCTTTCCTGGTCGATGTTGGGCCTCTACTTCCGATGAAGTGCTGTTGGCAAGGGCTCAAGTTTACTCTTCCGGGCAGTAGTTGTGGGGAGTTTCAAGTATAGAGCATACAGTTGTTAGTGGCTTTGTGTTTAGCAGCGCAGGGTTTGTGAGACATAATCGACCTGGTCTGCTTTCAGTGCTGCAGGTTTTCTGCTTCATCTCTAAGAGGAGTCGTCCCAGACTGTTCATTCGGAAATTGTTTAAGGCGGTTCAGTGCATCATGTGTGCTTTTGACGGAGATTCAGACTCCAGACGATCTGCCCTCCACAACCGTTCACATGACGCAGATACTCGTACGCGGTATCGGAAGAGCCGCACAGGTAATTGTACAATGCCTTCTGACGCCATCCTATCAGTATTTGTTGGGATCTTGTACACGGCAGCGGCTGCTGCAGGAAGCATGTGCGGAGCTAGAAAACGAGTTTTGCTTCCATGAGCGAGGTGAGTCTGATTAACCCTATCTATAGTCGCCATTGTCGTTCCTGTTTTTACAAAACTGGTTACACCACAAAAGGAACTGCAATGGAGACAAGATGCAAGCCTGCGAACCCTGCACATAAATCCCAAGCACGATCCTGAAGCCTGAGTAAGCTTCAATCTCTGCGGGTTTAGGGCTTAGGGTTTGGGATGTATTTGAGGGCTTCGGTTTTGGGCTTAGGGTAGGGGCTTCGGCTTAGGGTGTGTGTTTTCGCTAGTATTAAAGGCTTAGAGTTCATGGCAGGGCTTAAGGCATCGATTTCCCAATTTTCTGCCAATTTCCGTCATGCATCAAGCGGCAGGACGGAGTCTCTTCTTTGCGCAATCCTGGCAAAGACCGCGGCCAACTGGGTCTACCAACTGGGCATCTGGGATTACTTGCCGTAAGGCTTCATATTTCGAGAAAAGTGTTGCCGTTCAGTAGATATCACGAGAGAACAAGATGAGACGTCTTGATGTAGCTCAATGTAGGTCCTTTGAGACCAGTGCCTTTTGCAACAAGTTCCGTTGGCCTCATAGACTCTGGAAGCGACGGTTCAGCAATTCATGTGTTTGGGAAGCAAGTTACAGCTGTCCAATAATTATACAGTACAGAAATAGCCTCATATAAATGGGTCAGTACCTGTACCGTGCCAACGTCTTGCTTTTGGCAACTTGAGCACCTCGCAACAGGCAGGGCTGAGGAAAGGGCCCCATGTGCCTACACAGCATATGTTATGTCCAATGAGGTATCTTCAGAACCAATGTATATCAATGTATATACTACACAGCTACATGGAACTTTATGAAAAATTGACTAGTGACGAGTGGGGCCTGATACTTTGGCTACTTCGGGGACCGCTCGGTGAGGATCCGCTTGACATGGTCTGCACCAAGCGGAGATAGAAGATAATGTAAGAACCTGATTGAGAAACCTTGGGCCTTAATTAGGGTTCCTTATATGCATCCCACTATGTTGGGGTTATAGGACCAGCGTTTCTTAATCAGGTTCCTACACTAGAAGATCCTCCTTATGAGGTCTACATATAGGTCGTTGTGTTTTTTGAAACTCCAGTTGTGTATGGCATGTGTAAATTTCTCTGGGCTCAGGAAAGGGGACCATGGAAGTTCTGCTCCACCAACTGCGCAGAATGTACGAGCCTCAACATTCGAAACCCCCAATTCAGCAGTTCAACATATCGTTGTATACGCCGACGTCAGCATAAGATCTCGGCAAAGCCATGAAGCCCCTGCACGCATGTCCCATTCCATTTTCAAAGCTTTACGACAGAATGACTAGTCACCCAAGCCGTAACACCTACCCAGACAACCAGGCTTTTACCCGTGCTGGACCGTCGCTTGGAACGTCATGAGGCGTTCTTGCCCGCCCATTCTACACCTGCTGTGTTTGCCGACATCTTGACCAATAAATATTTGTGTGCATCCTGGCTTCACGGCCACACTTCCCGTCTTGAGTCAGTTCAGTTTCCGATGTTTACAGAACTTGCTCGTCATTTTCATGGTATTGCCTTGGCCTTGGCTTGATGTGGGCTCGATGATTCTCGTAGGACGTCGTAGGGTGGCTAAGTGCCACCAGCAAACCGCCTGTCTTTCTCTTGAGAAGTTGTTCATTTGAGAGTGGCATAGTTTGTTAGCGCTTAGAGAAAAAGCACACCCAAAGGCGTGAGTTACACAATGAACTTTTCAATGCCAAGTCCTCGCCGTGGAGGTACATGTGCGATGCGAATGGACATGTGTTTGGTTTGTGTTTTTGGGGCTGCGGAGAGGGGCGCATGCCAAAACAAGGGCTTATAGTAAGTCCCGAATAGTTTGAGTCGCACCTCCTGAAACACGTGCGTGCTGGCACTCAAGTGAACTCGATCGATAAGCGTCCTGCCTCGCCGACTTCATCCGTTGTCAAGCCACCGGGCCCACGCACGTCGAAAGTGGCAAAGTTGCTTAGGCTGGGGGATCAGTGCTCAAACCCGGCTCAGTGCCTGGACCCTGCAACCGTAACCTAAACCCTAAACTGGGGTTCTGTTTCGGGTTTAAGCCGTCGCAGACAGAGAACCCAAGTCAAATTTTTCTAGTGGGGCAGAATTAAAAATTCAGAGTCTTTGCTCAGCGGTCATTTTCAGAAGCCGTGTATTTCGGGGACGCATTAGCTGATCTTCGTCACACGGTTACCGAAGCTCGTAAATTCTGGAGCATGTAGCCACCTGATTGTTGCAAAGAGGTAGCAAACAGATTCGGTAGCAGTTGTCCACCGAGTAACGACCAGCTACACCCTACACGAGCCTCGAGCCTTGTGTGCATATTATATGATTCAATATATCGAAATCAGGATCCCTGAATCGGCTAAGCGGGTGGGTTCGCTGGTCATCTGATGGCCTTCAACCCCTGGCCCCGAACCGTCGAACCTCAGCCCCGAAAGGTACGGACAACTGGGATTCAGTGCAGGCGCTTGCTTCTTGGCACACGATTCGGCCCCAATCCCGGATCCATCAAGCCCAAACGAACCCGATGGCCGGAGCCCCACACCCTGAATCAGTAGTCCCGGGGTTGGGTTATTTCCAAAGCTCCCAGGAGATCTGCAGAGTTGGAAATTGGACGCCGAAGCATTTGCAGCCCTACAGTTCCAGGCGATAAAGTCCCAAAGTATGCCTCCGTCGACTATGCGGGATTACGCAAGGATTCGGGTCTAGCTAGGCTTTGGGGTGTGTATTTTTTTTCAAATACTGACAGCGAACACTTGCGCCAGAGTTTCCGATTTTTTCATGGTAGCGCCGATGGTAGTCACAGGGCACATACATGTGTGGGGAGCGTTTGCACTAAACTATCACAACCAACTTTTTTGTAGGATTCTAGTTTGAATGCCTTGGTTATTAATTTTTTGGCCAGGACGCACAGAGAAACCTACATGGGAACCTCAAACTTCAATCCAATCTATTGTTGGGTTTAGTGCAGCTCATGGCAAGAAACTTCTACCAGCTTTGCGGTCTCTAACTAGACCCTATCCTAAACCTTTACAAACCCTAAATACAAAATATAAAACTAGCACCTAAACTCTTTAACACCTGGGTTTTAGGGTTTAGGCTTTATGTAAACCCGAAAACCACCTTAATCCCCGGAGCTTATCGCTTCAGCATCTAGCCCTAATACTGATACGGTCCTAAATGTCTAAGTTCTAAGACCAAAAAGAAAACATAGACCCCAACGCCATGAATGTAAGTCCAAACCTTGAAGCTTGAGGGCTAGCTTAGTAGCTTGCCGGACCCGGAAATCTCTGCGGACTTCCCACACCCAGGCTGCCTTGGGGTTGAATCGAAAGCTTCAGAGTTCCATGCTGTATGCTGTTGGGGCTCAGGGCGTTTAGGCTGTTGTCTGGGAGCCATCCTGAGCCACCTCAGGCTTTGTCCTCCGACAACATCTTCGTGGCCGGAGAGACCGAGGGGTCTCTGGAGAATGCGCGCTTTGGCGACTCCGACATCTTTGCCCCTTGCTGGCTTTGGGTGGGACTTGAGTGCGAAAGCTTCGCTAGCCACATGACCCCTTTCTACTTTTTCAGGCTCCTACAGTATGCCTTACATAGACAGTTTGGAGCATCCGGGGCTTGGAAAGCATCGACTTCGGGCACAGAAGCCCTAGCCTCTGGCGCACAAGCTGCGGTAACTGGCGGGTGCTGCGACAGAAAGATTGAGGCTCAACGCGGTCCATGGCCCGGCACTTTAGGGTGTAGGTGTCAGAGATTAGGGTTTAGGGGCCGGGCTTTGTGAATAATGTAGGGCTCTGTATTAAAAAAACCTAGCATGTTCAATGCTGCTTCTTAGTTAGGGCTCCTTATTATCATGTTGTGTTACCATGAACCCCCAAACCCTATTCTAACTAGTCAGGCCCTTGTAGCAGGGTGGTGGGACTCCAGCACGGGTGTCCGAGAGCTGAAGAGGACGAAGACACTCCACGAAGCGACAGCCCAGTCTGTAGCTCAAACAAATTTACCTGAACCTACCAAAACCTACTTTTTGGGTTATTAGCCATATTAAGATATTATGTACCCCAGTAACCTACGATCAACATAATGGGAGCCCGCGGGTTGCCTAACGGTTAACCGGCCCGGCTTGCCTTGCAAACAGCTTGCACTGTCGTTAAAAGCCTACCAAATCGAAACGAACCGCAATGTTCAGGTGACAAAGCTGCACCTTGGTTTCAGCAGAGATGGCATTCTGTGGTTTAAGCTTCCGATGTAGGGCCATTCGGATTTGCACAGGAAGTTGGTCATGTGCCGCATCAGCCATTCATGCCCCTACATTATGTTAGGATAGCGAGTCGGTGGAGCCTAGCGTATAGAGTTGGGGTCGAGGTAGAGCCACATATATCGCAGTGTGAAGGCTTGAGCGTTGACGGTTGTGGTTTCGGGTCTTCTAGTTGATTCGGGAAGTGGCTCCTAAGCCCAAGGTACGATTGTTCGCTCTATGGCGTATCGCCCTACTTGGAGGTTCATGGGTAGTTATAAGTGGAGTTATAAGTCCCCTAATTAATATGGGTCATAATTATAGTTACCTTACTTATAGCCCACTTATAACTACCCATGAACCTCCAAGTAGCCAATACATTTTACGGAGAATTGGCGTAAAACTGTTTGCAAACCTTTTTGCTGGCCCCGAAAGTCGCAAACTCTGAGCCATGTTCCATGCTCTGCCCTAGAGTAGGGACCTGATTAAGAAACCCTGGGCCTACAACCCCAAAACAGTAGGGTTCATATAAGGAGCCCTAATAACGACCCAAGGTTTCTTAATCAGGTTCCTACATTATTACAGTACCCTTATAGAGCCCCTTTAAAGGAGCCCTAATAAAGACCCAGGGTTTCTTAATCAGGTGTCACATTATTGCAGTACCCTTACAGACCCCTTGTAGTAACCCTGAAAGACCCCCTTAAAGGAACCCTAGTAAGGACCGCAAGGTTTCTTAATCAGGTTCCTACATTATTACAGTACCCTTATAGACCCCTTGTAGTAACCCTTATAGAGCCCTTTAAAGAGCCCTTTAAAGGAACCCTAACAGCCCTAATAAAGACCCAAGGTTTCTTAATCAGGTTCCTACATGAAAGTGTTGCCTCTGGGGCCCGATGCCTGAAGCCTTCAGCCCCGCAGGACGAATCCTAAGAAACGGGCCTTCATAATTACCAAGACTATTTTAGGGGGTTCCTTTATCGGGCCCCTTTAGAGGGTTCTATATTGAGGTTCCTGTAAGGGCTTTATATAGGGGCCTTCACAATTACCAATACTATTTTGGGGGTTCCTTGGTATAATTGTAGTATAATGGGCGCCCAAAATCCCTATTCCAACTATTAAGGCCCCTATATTAGCCAGAATTCTGCATCTTGCACGGGAAGCCCCAAACCCCAACAGCCAGCCGAAGCCTAAACCCCAAAAACAAATTCTGGCTGCAACGCCTTGTTTCAAAGACAGATAGGGTTTCCAGGGGTTTATCGCTGCACGATTTTGCAAGTCTTGAGATCGTGTGCAAAGCATCAGGATTAAGTTGGGCAGTGGTGTTCGGGCTGGTTGCAGGTTTCGATGGCGTTAGGATGTGGTGTTGCAGAAAAGCTAAGGACTCTAATAAAGATCGGAAGTGGTAGGATCTCTGTCCACCCAGATCATGTCTGGATGTTACAACCATTTGGAACCTGTACAAGGCCTAAACTGGGTGAAGCCCATGGATGCCATTGTAGTGGGGGGACCTTCCTACAAAGCCTCCGACAAAACCTTGAAGAGCCACAAAACCTGTTTACCCAATTTTGAACCCCAAAATCCTAAAACCCCAAAAGAAGCAAACCAGGAATGCAACAGGCGATCCGATGTGGATAAGGCAGCGAGGCTCCATTGGCGCAGACCGGGTCCGTGACTTGCCAGAGGATTGAGGGTGTCGGCGTTTGGAGTTCTAGGCTTTTGGCTTCCAATTTTAGGGTTTGAGGGTGCTCTCTGGTTTGAGGATTCAGATGCATACATGGTTGCCTCGACCATTCATACACTAAAATCCTAAAACCTTGAACTCCCCCAAACACTAACACCCCGAAATTTGCTAAAGCCTCAAAACCCTGAGATCCTAAGGCCCTAAAACCCTGAAGGCCTAAAGCAATAAAACTTTCTGGTTTGAATCTTGGGTGCTCTTGTGAGAGTCTCCATCGCTCGAGCTTGATGCTCCTTCAGGCGACATCAGAGTGACCGCGTCCGGAGATGCCCGTGTCTTAGAGATGTGCTGCTCAGAAGAAGTCCGAGATAGTGTCTAAAGATGCCCTTACTGCCGGTATGCCCATGTTTTGTATGCAGTTTGGAGGCCTCATTGCAGGTGACGAACAGCATATAAAAAATAAACTCTGGTCCCCACAGGCCCTTGGCACAAGGATTGGGCTTAGGGTTTCGTGTTTAGGGTATCTCATCATGCTCGCTGGTGCTTTCCGCGCATGGTCGCAAAGCAGCACGTGCCCCAATCCTTGCTCAAAAGATCCCTTTGCATTGAAATTGGGAGGTGGCGCCCTAAACCCCAAATCTAGACCCAAGCCTACCTTGTTTAGGGTTTAGGCTTAGAGTTTAACTAACCCTAACCCTATTAAACCCTATGCGTAACTAAAGACACCCTATTAAACTGAATCGTTAGAATCCTCGCCCTCGATCCTTCGACGCGGATCGCCGGACTGAAAGCCCTAAAGCTCTACATACAACCTTAAACTCCCAAAACCCTATAAACCCTGCTCGATAATACTCATATACCCTAAGCCCTGAACCCCATACCCTAAACCCAAAGCCCTAAGCCCTGAACTCTAAACCCTATACGCCAAACCCTAAACCCTAAACCCAAAACCATGTGGTTGTTTTCAGTCTTAGGCACGACCTAACAATGGGTTGGTGCCAAACGAGCCGGTCTCCATGGGGGACTTCTGTAGCAGAGACTCTGCAGACGGAAAAGGGCCCTTAAAAAAAAGAAAACAAACAAAACCAAAACCATGAGCTCCTGTGGCACTCCGAGGTCGTCCTTGTCGGCTTTACAGAGGAATCTTTGGACGGTTTTCCCTGGGCCGGGGGCCACGATATCTACGTGATGCCGCTGGGACACCACAGTCATTAAGCCTTAAAACTTGGAAGCCGGATTAAGGACAAGTGCTGGGATTCCCTATACAGCAGTCTTAAGGACTGAGGCTGTTGTGTTTCCAACTTTTGGGCTTCTACTGTAGGAGTTTAGCGTTTCGGGTTCAGGGTTTAGGTTCGGGTTAAGGGTTCGGGGTTTACGCTTCAGGGTTTCAGGATTGAGGGTTCGGGAGTTTGGGGTTCGGGGTTCAGGGTTGAGGGTTCCAGGTTGAGGGTTTGTCAGCCTTATGGTCTATAGTCGTAGGTCGTGTAAGGGCTTTGCACAAGTGTGGGACATTAGAGTCTCTGGAGACACGGATCTTTTGGCCAAGGACCTTCAATAGCGATGGAGCTTGGCAATGGACGACCCAGCGAGGGACGTTCTACGAGGACTCTATGTGCACGGCCATCAATGGGCGTGAGACGGCTGGCTCTGCATTCGGAATGTTCAAAAAATTTCCCAAAGACTCCAAGTATACAAACAGTACCTACCTTGGGGTCCAAAGTTTGGAAACAGTACGTGCCTATTTTTCGGTGCATGTACATGTGTCTGTATGTAATAAACAAATAAATGAATGTGTATGTATATGTATATGTGTAATCGCAATACAGCGATTGCGTATTTTGTGTGTATATATATATGCATACACATGCTCAAGTTATATACCCAAGCTACAACAGACGGCTCTGCCCAACCCGGCCTTACATCCTACGTAGCAGGCCCACCGTAGCCAGTCCTCCGGAAAAAGCTGGCAGATTTGCTTACAGGAGTCCATGCTATGTCTCAGGAACCCCCACAGTGCAAGACCACAGTGCTGCAGCAGTGTCGGAGGCCCCGAAGAAGCGATCTGTCCCAACCGAACGTTCTTCACCACAGGAGCTTCGACCCCGGAATGATTCACACGTCCCATACTGCATTACAATGCATTGCATCATAGCCTTGAGCACCTTAACGGTGCCTTAACGACTCTTGGGTTATTTTTTGTAGTGGAGGGCTAGATCTTGGTTTCTGATCCTAAACCCTAAATCCTAAACCCTAAACCCTAAACCCCAAATAATAACTAATCGCATCCTCGACTGGGGTAGAAGCCCTCATCACCTAAAGCCCTTCTAGTAAAGCCTACAACGTAAATCCGTAAAGCCTTATTAGCCCTAAACCCTAAACCCTAAAACCCTAAAAAAAAGCCGTAAAGCCTTATTAGCCCTAAACCCTCAAAAAAAGCAGTAAAGCCTTATTAGCCCTAAACCCTAAACCCTAAAAAAAAGCCGTAAAGCCTTATTAGCCCTAAACCCTAAACCCTTAAAAAAAGCAGTAAAACCTTATTAGCCCTAATTCAGGACCATGCGACGGTCGTCCAGCAGACCGACTCAGGCGACATCGTGGCCACGCGTCATCAATACTTCAGTAGGGGCGTTTAGGGGACAGGGTTTAGGGTTTAGGGGTTTTGAGTTTAGGGGTTTAGGGTTTCGGGTTTAGTCTTTGGGGGTCAACCATAGTTTAGTCTGGGTTTGTTGGCACCTTAAACCCTAAGCCACAACACCCAGCACCCTAGCCGCCAAAACCACCATGGGCTGGGCCGGGGGACGAATTGTTTACGGCTGCGTTTGCTCTATCCTGTCATTATTGGGAGTTTCCGAAAATAGGGGACCCCGGTATAGTACCCTAAATAGTAGGATCCTTATTATAAGGACACCAAAATAAGGTAGCCCTACTTTCGGAAACCCCCTTATCGCGACCTACGCGGTTGTTGATGTTTTGCGTGGAAGTTGGTCGATTGTGTGCTTGCTCATTTGTTGATCTCTGCAGTCTTTGTTCACTCAACAAGACTTTGGGAGCTGGGTCGTGGCTATACCTAGAGTAACCTATGTACCTTAAGAAAGCTATATGACCCTAGAAAATTGGCACACTTACTTTTTTTAGGTACCCCCGCACTCCAGGTAGACGCAGGGTGCCTGGGAAAGGCTTGAGACTGCAACTGGTCTTCTGGCAAAACTTGTGCACTTAGGCAAGTAGGAGTCGTTGTTCCGGTGTAGCACAAACACAAAGGCCCAAAGGGTCCTAGGTACTGTTATGGGGATACTTCCCCAAATCACAATTAGTAATTCCTAATATGGAGGCCCTACAGTCTACTACATAGGTACTTTGGGAGGCATCCCTGATGGGTTGATAGAAGAATTCCTGCCTCACGTAGGCACCCTGCGTCATGGGAGTTATGGTATGACCATGGAGCCCTAGAGTATGAACATATTAAACGGCCCGTACCAAGGAGCCTTAAAGCCTTATAGACTATGTGAACTATTGAATGTGCTGTGGCCCTCAATCCTGCTAGTGCAGATTTCTCTCCATCACCAGACTGTGGGCGTGCTGGCGTTGTTCTCCGAAGATGATCAATCAGAGCCTTACAAGTTTCCTCAAGTTTGCGCGTGTTGCAGTCCCTCTCCTCCTGAGCGCGCGACAATATCACAACTGCCATTCCAGGTCATGCCTCTTGCATGAGAAGAAGTCCATCCTCCACCACAGAAACAATCCTAAACCCTAAACCTGAGACCCCTATTAGCGACAAGCCGAACATAGCCGAGCGAGGTCGCTGGTGACACCAGAGGTTCCCTCGACGGCAATACCAACGCCGGCTGCTCGCCCACCTGGAAAAGGGTTTCGGGTTATAGCTATACTATGAACTAGTCACTCTTACGGGCAGGTGTCAATCAACCCCCCAAACCCTGATCCGCACCCGGCAGGAGCTATCAGGGAATCTCCCGAGGGGGGTGCATTCCCTCTTGGGCAGAAACCTAGCTTTCTTCGGGGTCTAGCAGAGAATGATACATATCTCAGAGGGACATGTGGAATCTCGGATCAGCAGATCAGGATATTCCGACATCTTCCTGATGAAGTTCACGCGGACAGGAGATACGATGCCTAAACCCATGTCAGTGAGGGTTTCAGGATGAACAGTTGTGATTGAAAGCTACAATTTTATCAAGCCTGAATAACTACAAATCATATTCCTAAGGATGCTTTGTTACAACTGTTAAGACTATATTTTAAAGTTATGTAAAGTAGAATACACACCCCCCCAGAACCCGAATTGGTGTACTTATTCCGGCCCTTCGGCTCGGCCTGCCGGATCTTAACGGAACGATACTCTGCAGAGATCCCATTTGAGAAAACTCGGTGAGGGCTTTGCCGAAGGGAAAAACTCAAGAGCTATGAGGCCCGTGAGCTTGTACCTGGGTTTAGGGTTTAGGGGTTTAAAATTAGGGTTTAGGGGTTTTAGAGTTTAAGTGCCACCATAAGCAAGTACCCCCAAACCCTACACTTAAACCCTGAACCCTAAACCCAAGCCCCTAAAAAAGCCCACTAATAAAACAAACCGGTGTGGAGGAGAGTGGCTTTGGACTCGCCAGAGAGGCTCTTCGTCGGTAGACGTCGTGGCGGCCATGCAGCTGTCAGCCCCTTCGGCAGAGCTAGCGGTTCAGTTGTCTTTCGTCTGTTTAAGGGAGCACAGGTCTCTTTTGTGTGTGTGTGTGTGTTAAGGTAGTATACGGTTTATGTGAGGTCTAGAGGTTCTCTTTCTAGATTTTCTTCGGGTTCGTTGCTAGGTACTAGGTAGGGCTTTGGGACATTTATGTTTTCCCTTATTGGGCTTAAGAGGATCTTTTACTAATATTTTTCAGAGGCTTTAAAAGCCCCACCTAGGGTATATAATCTCCGGCACTCGAAACACCCAGACGGTGTCATGGCTCATGCTTGGCACACCAGGGCGACAGCTTCGTCGTGGCTGGCCACACGGACACTCGGAAATCAGAACAGGGCTTTCCTTTTCAGAGGTCGCTTCCGATAGCCCGCAGCCCCAAAGTCGGCCCCAAACCCTCTAACCTCTAACCCAACCAGGGTTTATAAGATATAGGACAGGGGCCTAAATAATTTCGAATACTATTTTGGTGGTTCCTTATTACAAGTATAGTATAATGTGCCCCAAAACTTATTCTAATTATTAAGGCCCCTATGTTACACCCTAAACCCTGCCGGCAGTGCATTACGGCAGATAAATGAACCGGTGGGTGGAGCGTGAGAGACACGGTTTAGGGTTTAGGGTTTAGGGCTTAGGATTTAGGGTTTAGGGTTTAGATGATGCGGCACGTCAGACGGTGGTCAAGGCTACTTGTGACTATGGCCGCAGCAGCATGCAGCCCCTGCAACCCTGAACCATAAAACGTCAGCCCCTAAGGCCGTAACCCATAAGAACCTTACTATTCCCGAAAGCCCTAAAGCCCTTAACCCCACACCCTAATCCCAAACCCCAAGCCCTGAACCCCGAAGCCCGAATCCCTGTAAAAACCCTAAGCTTCAGGGGCATACTGTAGGGGCTTTCATGATTGCCTATGCTGTTTTGAGGGTTCCTTATTGTAACTATAGTATATTTATACCCCCCCCCTCAAACCCTATTCTAACTGTTAAGGCCCCTATATTGCTGAGGATGGCGACCTCGATGGCCACACCAATGCTGGCTCCGATGACATGTTCGTGATGTGCTTCGGATGGACTTAGGGTTTAGGGCTTAGGATTTAAAGCTTAAGGTTCAGGGTTTAAGGTTTCATGTTTAGGGTTCAGCGTTTAGGGTTTAAGGTTTAGGTTTAGGGTTTAGGGTCGGGTGGACTTGGCATCCCGAGGGCAAGCCTCAGCCTCAAACGATGAACCCCAAAACCCCCTACATTCCCTCTTCAAGGATTGTTTGTGCAACCTTGCAGGCTCCGACTTTGGGTCATTGCAATGGGGCTCAGCCAGTATTTGGATTCTAATACGGGCCCCGTATGGAAGTTTCCAATACCCGAAACTGAAAATCGGAGCCTAAACTAGGCAGTTAGCCCACTAAGTCCCTGAAGTAACTAGGCCGTGTTTGCACATTGTGGCCTAGACTAAACTCTAAACCCTGAACCCTATACCCCTAAACCCTCAACCCTAAACCCCAAACCCTAAACCCTAGACCCTAAACCCCTAAACCCTCAACCCTAAACCCTCAACCCTAAACCCTCAACCCTAAACCCTCAACTCTAAACTCTCAACCCTAAACCCTCAACTCTAAACTCTAAGCCCTAAACCCAAGCCCGCGAGGAAGCTGAGCAGCAACGGTACCTGGCTTTGGACCCATCAGCGCGGTTCGACCTACCAGGACGTATAGTTTCAGAGTTCAGGGTTTTTAGGGTTTAGGGTTTAGGGTCAGGGCCCTTAACCCTAAACCCTAAACCCCTAAACCCTAAACCCTAAACCCCTAAACCCTAAACCCTAGGGTTTTTAGGGTTTTCAGGGTCCCTAGGGTCCCTAAAATCCTTAGGGTTTAGGGTCCTTGGGGTCCTTAAGGGTCCTTAGGGTCTTTATTGCTTAGGATTCCGCCGGGTTGAGGGTTTTGGGGGGGTTTGAGTTGAACCGAAGGTGAAACCCGAATCCGTTAATCCTTAAACCGTAAACCTTAGGGACGCAAAAAAGCACATAAGCATAAGCATGTTATGGGGATATCCCTGGTTGATATGGCATATCCCTATCTTTATTTTTGCTTATGTGCTTTTTTGGGGCCCTAAAACCGTAATTGAGTAGGGATACAGCCATCGTGGTGTAGGAGACACAGGAACCTGATGAAAATGCACACGGTTTCTTAAAGGGAACCTTGGTATGGATCCTATGTTGTTTGTGTCTTGACCTTTTCATCGACAGCTCTTACGCCGCTCGAGCCAAGACTCGAATATGACTTGCACTTTCCCGTTTGCTCCCGGAACCTCCAGAATTCGAGTTGAACACTAACCCTGAACTGTTCATTGGTTCAGGGTGTATGGGGTTTGTATCTTGCACCGGAACCTGATTAAAATAGGGGACCCTAATATAGTACCCTAAATAGTAGGATCCCGATTATAAGAACCCCAAAATAAGGTACCCCTAATTTTCGGAAACTCCCATTTTGTGGTTGCAAGGGCTTTGATGGTTTGGGATTTTTCCTCGGAGTCGAACCCCCGGTTTACGGTCGAAGGTTTGAGCTGTCCTTCAACTGGTTTGGGTTTAGGGTTTAGGGTTTTTAGGGATTTTAGGGTTAGGGCTTGTGGGTTAGGGTTTAGGGTTTAGGGTTTTTGCTGTCCTTCAACTTTAACTCTACCCCTCGGGCTTCAAGCTTCAGGGTTTAGTGCTGCAGCACAACGTACTCTGAAAACTAGCTTTCCTGAGGTGCGGGTTGCTGCGCATTTGGTTCGTGTCAGCTGTGCATGTTAAAGTCGGGTATTAGAGGGGCCTCAATCAATACCTATACTATTTTGGGGGGTCTACTAATTATAACCAAAGTATAATGGGCCCCAAGACCCTATTCTAATTATGAAGGCCCCTATATTACCAGTTTGGATCAGTCACGCTTTGCTTTGCCAGGACCACGCGACGGCTCTTCTGCTTTTCTCGGGCACCTCGGTGTGTACGTGTGCCCTAAACCCTAAACCCCTAAACCCTAAACCCCTAAACCCTAAACCCTTTGCCGGCTGCACTCACACTCGAAGCTGGTTCGGAGTCGACCATAGTATGAAATACAAGTTTATACTTTTTTTCTCACTGGCTACTTAAAAGTCCAGTTAAACCCTGAAACCTAAAGCCGTAAGGCCGTGAGCTGCGACACAGCTCGAGGCACCCAAAAGCGAACCACTGAGGTCGCATCTACGTGGCCGGCAACACGAGAGGCCCGGTTGAGGGCTTAATATGAGGGCCTTAATAATTAGAATAGGGTTTTGGGGCCCATGACACTATAGTTATAATAAGAAGCCCCAAAAATGGCATAGGTAATTATCTAGGCCCCTACCTTAGGCTTGAGAACATTCTGGTTTAGGGTTGTCGGCTTGACGGTTCATGGTTTGGGGTTGGGGTTTTAGGGTTCAGCGTTTAGGTGCAGTGTAGGCTTTAGGGTTGAGGGTTTAGGGTTTGATTAAAGAGGTACGTAGTCATAACAGCACTTGTAGCCCAAACCCTGTGGCCGTAAACCACAGATACCAAGACCCTTGCCAAGCCACATCTTACCAGTGATCTACACACTGTCGGGTCAATGTTCCATATTATGATTATAGTATAATATACCCCAAAACCCTGGTCTAATTATTTTTGGCCCTACTTAGAGGGAACTGTTTCTGAAGTCTGAGCCATTCAAGACGTCCGAATACCCAGCAAGCTAACCTTAGACCTGATAGTCTCAAGCCCTGAAACTCAGACCCCGAATCCCAAAAAAAGTTTCGATAGGGTTCTATGCTAATAAGGGCCTTAATAACTAGAATAGGGCTTTTGGGGGTTCCTTATTGTAACTATAGTATGATATATCCCCAAACCCTATTCTAATTATTAAGGCTCCTACATTATGGGAAAAGAAGCTCAACTCAATGTCCAGACCCCTAAGGCTTTGGCGTTAGGGTGGCTTATACTTAAGTGACCGGGGAAATGTACACAACTGATCGGACTTTCTAAGTAGGGTCACACTTGGTTGAATTGCACTTGCACTACTCACTACACGTGCATTTTGCTTGGCGTTCAATTAGATTTTTGGGCGGGAACACCACCAATAGTCACTAGTACAAAGCCTCCGCCACAAAGTCCAAGAATTAGGTTGAGGAATCCAACACCACAGAGCCATGGTATGGGGAGCTCCATCATGTCAATATGGCACTTGTGGGCTTATCAGTGTGATTGCGCGGAACTGTAAGGGGCTAGTGTCTAGCCATCCATCTCCCTTTGTTCAACCCCTAAGCCCTAGCAATAAATCCTTGTCGAGCGCTTGGAAGGAACCTGTTCTACTTGCTAAGGCCCCATACACGATCGGAACCTCCACCCACAGAATCCGGCCAGGAGCAGGCCACTAATTAGACTAGAGCAACCTTAGCAGGAACCCTTATTGTAATTAATCCATATAGAGCCATTTAAAGGAACCCTTAAAGGAATCCTTTAGCACCATGAAGGGTGTTGTTACAGCCCCGGCCAGCAGGATCTCTTGACGGGAACGTCAACCAAGGCTCCGCCGACATCTTCCTCATGGAGCGGTTTTGCCGGATATTTTAGGGTTTGGGGTTTGGGGAAGGTTTCTAGAGCGTCTCGAGGTCTAGGATAGCGTGCCCAGGAAGTATGAAGTTGGGTTCACAGGAGCCAGGATTTACGGCTTCGGGGTTTTAAGATGCGAGTTGGTGTCTGTGGTTCAAGGTGCGGCGTTGAAGGTGACTTTGGGGCTTGGGCAATGGGGTTTAGGAGCTGCCTAGAGTGACCAGGTACAAAGGTAACGGTAAGAAAGTTTTCAATCATCGTTGTTTAGGTTAAATGAACGGTGGTCAGTGTAGGAATGGTCGAGGGATCACGGCTGGCGGATCATCTGGATGTATACAGGTGTGGTGTAGGTTTATTCTCCGGCCTTTCTGCTAATTACCTCTGTATAGAAGCCGTACTTTTCGGTGTTGCACATCAGAAATACCTAAAGCCTGGATTTTGCGTTAATTTAATCTGCAGAACCAGCGCCTGGTCTCCAGGTCGTCAACCTCCTGAGCCTAACCTCCAATCTCCGCTCCACTCGCTCGCATAAAGGTCGTCCTGCGCGGTAAGACATGCACGACGCTATATCCCGAACCCTATAAACCTTCAATACTATATGCTGAACCCTAAATCCTAAACCCCCTACGCCCTAGATGCTACACCCTAGAGGCAGTAAGCCCTAAACTCAAGCCCTAACTCCGAATCAGGCAGGTGCAAAAAGGAGTTCACAAAAAAATGAAAATCATCCCAAACTCTAAACCCTAAGCCGAAACCCTAAACCTAAGTCAAGCTTTTGCCAGGAGTTCGATGTGGACGGCGTGTGGCAGTGGACGCTGCAGCGCGGCTCTGTGCCCTGGCTTGTGATAGAAGGGCATAAGGACCATACATACATATACAGAAACATATACATATATACATATATACATATATACATATATACATATAGACATATGGACATATAGACATATAGACATATAGACATATATATATATATTCATACATTTACGTATATATATATATATATACATGCATACATACATAAATACATAGTTACCCCCCAACCTCCGAGTCAAACTCTTGAGGCCGCCCTGGCGGGCGCGAGGCCATGAGCCTCTGACTTCTTTGCAGATGCATTGTTTTTATAAAAACATTTTTTTATAAAAACAATTCAGAGCTTTTATAAAGCAATTCACAAGCAGTTTTTATAAAAACAATTCACAAGCAGCCCACAGGATTCCCCTCAGCACGACCTCTACGAAGCGCTATACTCATCTCAGCGCAATTTTCAAAGGGTCCTAGGTACTGTTATGGGGGACACTTCCCCAAATCATAGTGGTAATTCCTAATATGGAGACTCTACATTCTACTATATAGGTACTTTGGACCCTTTGGCATTGCATGTGCTGAGTTGGTTCTTGCTTTGTTTTCTGTGCAGGCCCCTGGGGGGTGAGCTCTCGCCTGCGACACTACGAGGGCCCATTGCACTTAAACCAACAAACCTAAACCCTAGCCAGAGACGTTGGATAAAGCCTAGGCGTCTCCGTCGCTCTCTTCTAAGGCAGCTGACGACTTTGCCACCGGGGCCCAGCCTCTTGGCCCTGCCGGTTTACGATATGGCCATAAGGGTAAGTACAGGAAGTACTACAGTACTGCAAGGGCTCTATTGCGCTCAACGTGTAGCGATAGAGTTTAGGATCCCAATTTGGGTTTTGCGGCTCTTGGAAATTTGGTTTCAGGGTCTGGGGCAGGCTTTCATACTGCTCAGACCTTTTGCGTCGGGGGTTCAGGCCATTAGGGTTCAGCGTTGCAGCGGCAGTATCTTGCGGGTTTCGGGATTGGACCTTCTGCTTGAGGATTGCGGGTTCGTGCCCTGGGGGTTCTCGGAAAGAGTCCCAGCTTTGAAGCTGTAATTTTGGCTTTTGTTGGTGCGTCTGTCCTCTCTGGAATCATATACTCCAGAGCCCTATTTTTTTTCAACGCCCCTACATTACGCCTTACCTGTAGTCTCCATTGTAGTTACTTTTTTGGATTACCCTTTAGGATCCTTAATATGGAATTGGTTAAACCAAAAAAAGGAACTACAATGGAGACTATAGGTAGACCTACAGCGGAGGGCTTGGATCAGTTTGGGGTTCCGATTTTTTAATTCTTTAGGGTTTCGGGGGTTGGGGGTTATCGGGGTTTAGGGTTTAGGGCGTGAGTTGCGATTTTGGGTTTAAATTATGGTTCAAGACTCCCGGACACCCCAAAAACCGTTCTTTCTGGCAGACCCATCTGAGATTGCCACCGGGTAGAAAGCTGCTTGCTGCTTAGTGAGGCCAAGAATTAACCGAGAACTCCGAATCCGAAAGCCCCAAATGCCCAAAGGTTAAGACTTATTGGCTGCAAACTCAACTTTTCAACTTTTGGGGTTCTTACAAGGTAGTCGGTTCTGAAGGTTTCAACTTTTATTTCCTTGGGTTTTGGGCCAAAGGTGAAGAAGCCCTGAACTTTCAGGAACCCTCAGCCTCATGCGAACTGGAACTCTGATGCCACAGACGAAAGCTTGGCTCACCAATTCGCTATGAACTTCTTAAGGAGTTTTAAGGTATCTGACTTCGAAAGCAATGCTCTGATTGATGTGCCGGGGTCCATAGAAACCAAACGCTTCATTACGCTTAAGGGTGGTTAAGTTTTAAGGTTTAAGCTTTATTGTGGCGGGGGTTTCCCTGTTTAGAGTCTTCCCCCAAGCCCGAGCTGGTCTAAACCCACAACCCTCTAAAGTGACACAACGATTCCGAACACTTAACTTTTTATTTGCAAAAATTTTCTTATATTTTATTTAAAATTATAAGTGAGTTTATCACTTCACCCTCAGTGCAAGGCTGTTCCAGGACGGTCTTGTGGTGACTGGCCAGCTGGCTGCAACAATTAACCCACATCTTCCATTGCTAGATGGGGGCTCTTGGTTTGTCTATGGCTTGTCGGGATGTAACAACTGCGTTCAGCGTTTGAAGCCGTGAGGCTCCACTGGGAGGTTCAGGGTTTCTTATTTCTAGTAGTAGAGTAGGTAACCTTTAACCTTTTGGGGGGTAGTATAACCCCTATATAATCCTTATATTATGAAAAAGGTTAACCTTTGGTTCCCCATGATACCCGACAAGTAGGTTTATTCTACAGTACAGGATTCTCCGGCTTGGGGCTTCGAGGTGCTTCAAGTGTTGCTGATGACACAGGGCCCTTCTTGCACGGGATCCGCCCTCCAACAAGAACAGACCAACACGCCTTAATGTGGCATATTGCAGTTTCTGGGATGTCACTATACCTTAACCTACCGAACCCTGCACTTTTGTAGGTTCTTATCATAAACCCCTAATGTGGATTTATAAAGATTTCACTAAAAAATAGGGTTTGGTAGGTTCAGGTACTTGCTGAGCCCGAAGTTGTACTTTGCTGAAAGCCTCGATGCCTAAATGGATCTTGCGCTGAGGCTTCACGCAGGGTGCACTGGATGGCAACAGCAATCGAGGAGAAGAGGACGGCGAGAAGACGTAAACACGTCCAAGATTGCGACCAAATCTACAGACTTTGATTCTTCTGACTCTTCAACAAAAACGTGCAATCCTCGAGCTCTTCTCCTACTGTGTCCGCACGTACATGCCCTAATTGCACCAAAAAACCAAACGCCTCCTTGCACCTCAAGCCCCTACATCCAACAGCTTCTTCCTGTTGTGGCAAGGATGCAAAGGCGAAGCCGGTAGACGGGTGGCGCCGCAGTGGGTTTAGGGCTTAACCTCAAGGCCCACATAGCCCTAAAGCCTAGACGGTGTCCGGCTCAAAGGGGTCAAGCGCCTTGTTGTGGCTTGCAGGATGTCTTCCTTATGGAGTTCGACGGCAATGTCGCCCGGTTTAGCAACATGTGTATAATTGTCGACTCTGGCACACATAGCAGTGTGCTTGGCTTGTGACGCTCCCTTCAGCAAATGCCTAGAGACACAGCTTGACGCACCTTCAGGTTGCTTGAGGTGTTTGGCGGAGACTTTTGCTGTGTTGGGACAAGAGTCAAGAGCGGACCATGCTTTACCCTAAAGTTGCCCGCGCTCTGTATACGAGTGCAGTACAGCTGGGTTTGGTACACCCCGTGCAGGGAGTTTTCTGAGATCCAAGACCTTCCAATATCCTTCAATTAAGGAATATGTTTGAACTAGAATTTGGCGATCCTACTATACTTCAGGTATATTCCTTAATTAAGGGATTTTGGAAGGTTTGAGATGGCAACAGCCGCTTGCCAGGGCTGTCAAAGCCTATATGGGTAGTCAGTCTCTAGATGAGGGTCACGTTTATGGTCTTTCTTATTATTAGGGTGCCTTACTATTATGAGGACCTACCACGGACCCTAATTTATAACACCACCCTTATAGTAGCAGTACCCTTATAGAAACCCTTATAGATCCCTTTAAGGAGCCCCGAAAAAGGGACACTAGTTTGGAGGACTCCTAGAGCCACTACAGCCTAAACCGTAACCTCGTGAACCATATGATTCGAAATCCTAGAACCCCGAAGTTACCGGTTTAGAGTTTAGGGTTTAAGGTTTAAGGCTTAGCGCTTATAGCGTTTAGGGCTCAAGGTTTGTAGTTCCTTTTAGTCCGACGCTTGAGCCAAGCTCAGGTTTCTTGGACTGGCACATGGCAGTGGGGCACTGCAGGGCAAGACTTCCTGAACCGATCTGCTGCATCCACTTGTGGTCTGCTTGAAGGAATATCACTGCTAAACCCTAAACTCTACAGCGCTTTTGGGGCTTTAGGGTTCAGGGTCTAGGGCCCAAGCCCGATTTTAGTCATCATGCAGGCCGCTGTATAGGCAAATTTGATTCTCAAGGGCTGTACGTGGTTCGGGGATTGGGGATTCAGAGGTTACCTTAACCCCAAATAACCTACCTTTTTAAGGACTTATATAAGGAAATCATAGTAAGGAACCCTAAAAAGGTAGAATATTCAGGGTTAAGGTAGGCTTTAGACATTTAGGATTTTGGGTTTGGCGTTTCGGGATATCTGCATGTAGGGGCTAAGGTTGAACGCTGGGGGCTTAAAGCTTTGAGTTCAGGGTCCAGGAGGGCTGGTGTACTTGGGCTGTCTTGAGTGTAGAGTTTACTGCGGCGTAGGTGCCCAGAAGTATTCCACTCCCGACTGATGCTCGCTCCGAAACTCAGACTCAGCACACTGTAACCCTGAGAAGCCGACAGCCTAAACGCTCATCGAGGGCCCTGCGAAGAAACAGAGACGGAAGTGGGACAGCTCTGAACCCAAGCTGGGATGGTGTTTGAAGCTTTAAATTAAAGGCGCAGAAGGATTAGACTTTAGGCTTCAGAGTCAGGCCATTTGTGCTGTACTCATCTAGCCGGACGTGCTTGTCTCTTAGACGACTCTTGCTCCAAAGTTCCGAACGACAGGTTCGAGTACAAAGATCATACAGAGCAGGACTGTATTTATCTGATTGCAAAGCCTGACATTCAAGGTGCCGTGGCCGTGACGAGCTCCAGTGCTCTTTTGCTGCAAATCTGTCACTGTATGCTTCAACGCCAAGGTAGGTTAAGAGTTGAGAGAGTCGCTTGAGGGGTCTAGGGGCGAATTAATCCATGAAATTCCACTCTGCGTATTGAATAAATGATACTTTTCTGGGACACCGGTAAAGCAGAAATCCGAAACCGACACAACGGCCCCCGAGACGAGTGCTCCTAGCTCATCACTCTCCCCCTCCGAAAACTTGAATCAGGGTTTGCGTTTCATTCATTATGTATGTTTGGGAGTTGACTGATCAAGTTTACATTATGCCCAAACGATCTTGCCGGTTCGACTGGCTAGGGTTGCACACGGGTGTTTCTCAAAAGGGTTCAGAATCTGGCTCTAGAAGGGGCTATTCTGCTTTTTGTTCCAGCATAACACGGTAAATCCTGAAGCACCTAAAACGCAATACCCTGACAGCAAATCTTTGCATCACTGTCACAGTGTAAATCTCTGGGTTTCTTAAAACCTTTCCCCTTACACAGGCTTCCTTTGAGGCTTCCTATAAGAGCTCTGCGATTTTACCAGGAATCTATAGAGCTTCTATACTCCTATACGACCAGAAACCCTATAGAACCATATATATATAATATGTATTATATATATATATGTATATATTTATACACACACATACATATATAGCACCCTATTAACCCTCGCCTACCCGCTCTCCACCCAAATAAGAACAATAAGCATCCCTTTAGCCCGAACTGCCCCAGGAAATTCTCCTGGCTGGGCGAACTTCCGAGAGTATGACTGGCTTTAGGATCGCTGGGTTTCCCTCTTAAGTTCTATGTACCTATATAGTATCTACTTAGGGGTTTAGGGTTTAGGCCTTAAAGTGCCTATATAGGGATTACTTTAAGGCCGGAGTAAATACTTTATAGGTACATGGAGCCTTGGCGTTTCCGCTCCGGCGCCGGGTGTGAAGTGTAGGGGCTTTGGGATTTCAGCCTTTAGGGCTGTAGGTTCTCAGAGACTCCAATATCCCTTAATAAAGGAATATACTTTAAATGATAGTAGCATCCCTAATTTGATTTAGGGTATATTCCTTAATTAAGGGATATTGGAGTCTCTGGGTTTGAGGGCATTGTATAGTTGTAGGTTTGAATGCGATTAATATAGGGGTCGAAAATTATTACTAAAAGTATTCCTTTGGATTCCTTGTTATGGCTAGAGTATAACATTCCCCAGACCCTGTTCTGTTTTTTCAGACCCCCGTATCATCGTTTCTGTTGAAGAATTTGCAGTTTTGTGGGCGGGTTGAGGGTTCTGGAATTCTGGAAAGTGTGAGGGCCATGCCACCGGTGTGCACAGCCTGAAATGACCCACAACAGACCTCGTACAGCACCACTATGACGACACCGTCTGATGGACTTCAAGTGTGTAACTATATTGCCGAATTCGCTGTCTCATTACTACAAAGATGGACCAGGTGCATTGAGAGAGTTATAACGACGAGATCATAGATCCTATAGGTGCCAATTGCCCTGCCATCCAAGCTTGAACTTGCAAATGGCCAGCTGTCTTTCATCTCCAAACCGCAACGAGGCCGCAGCTACCAGAAGCCATGACAAGAAGCGCATTAGTAGACCCCCCTGCTGTAAACATCTTGGAATTGAAAGCCCCACAGAGACCTGAAAGCCCTAAAACCATGTACCTATAGTCTCCATTGTAGTTCCTGTTCTTGGTTTAACCAATTCTATATTAAGGATCCTAAAAGGTAACCCAAAAAAGGAACTACAATGGAGACTACAGGCAGAGTAGAGACCCTCACATGCACGGAATCCAAGACCCGAGTCCCAGGAGGCAGGGCGTCTTCGATGCCTTCGTCGTCGCCATGCCCGGGGCTTACGGGGGGAACCCTAAACCGGAACCCCGGAACGCTCAGGCTCCCCCGAACTGGGGATTTTCAACGGTACTCTGCAGTTGGAAAAGAGCCCGAACACACACACACACACAACCCACAACGCACAACACACAACACACACACAACACACACACACACACCGACACACAAGCTAACGCTGAACCCAACAAGCTGGATAAAATTCCAAACAGCTTAAGCCGAGACCGTGAGGTCTCAGGGTTGAAGGTTTTGGAGCCCAGGCGCCTTTCTGTACGGGAGTTTCCGAAAATTAGGGGTACCTTATTTTGGGGTCCTTATAATAAGGATCCTACTATTTAGGGGTACTATATTGAGGTCCCTATTTTCGGAAACTCCCCTACCGGTGTTTGTGTCTTAGGGTCGAGGGTTCTGGATTTAAGGTTCAGGATTACGGCTGGGGTCATAGACTCTGCAACTCTATCCGAGTGTTCCCCAGATCAGAACCCAAAAAACTTCAGAAATCAGGTGAAGTGAGTCTGAGTCTTGCCTAGGGCCCTATAATGCCCTGAACAAAACTATACCAGACCGTTCAGCCCCTGATATGGGTGCATGGCCTCTTCAGGCGTAACCCTTAAGCAGCCGGACCTGTATAGTATCCCGTATAGTAGCCCTTAGGACGAAGCCTTGTAGCAACCCATATAGCAACCCATGTAGAAACCCTTTTACTAACCCTTATAGTAACCCTTGTAGTAATCCTTATGGTAACTCTTATAGTAATCCTTCTGGTAATTCTCAGAATAATCCTTATGGGAGCCCTGGTTGAAGTCCCTATGGCAATGCTGAGGTCGGTACGAAACGTCAGTCTTATGGAGCCTGTCGCGAGCGCGCCTCCTGAGCTCCAGGTGCCGGAGTTTTAAAGCCCAACACCACCCTGCGCCCTGCAAGGGTTCCTTTAAGGATTCCTTTAAGGGGTCCTATAAAAGAACCCTTAAGGGAACCCTGAAAAGAAACCATACCGGATCCGTAAAGGAACCCTTAAAAGAAGCCTTATAGGACCCTTTCAAGGAACCCTTGAGGGGCTCTATGAGAGTTCCTTCAAGATCCCTATGGTTTCCTGTAAAGGGATCCTACAAGGGTTCCCTCAATTCAATCGGCCCTGTATCGATTAAGGGGTATTTAGGGGCTATTAGGGGCTATTAGGGGGTATTAGGGGGGGGGGGTATTAGGGTTTTGGAATCGGAATATTCGTAGCATTCAGGATGAACAGTCCAGCTTTTCAGCGTATAGGGTTAACGTCGTTTGCTACAGGCCTTTCGGTGCTACTTCGGGCTTGCATGGTTCCTTAGTCTGAAATGAAAAACAATGTCTTTGTCCTGAACAGTGGGAAGTCAGAGGAAAGAGCAGGCGATCTCAGGGGGGATCGTCTCGGCAACAAGAAATCCCAGACCAAGCACTGGGCATGGAAGAGAGTTTCGACAGTTTGGTGTTGCCTGTCAACCTGTGCTCCTCATTGGATTTTCTTGTAGAGTACAGAGAATCGGGTCTCCAGAGCCTTAGCCTGACAGGGAATAAATACGGCATGGGGCTTGGCTTCTTTGGGTTGGAGGTTCAGGGCCGGGAGTCCCGGGATTTGAGATCATTTGTTTGTCAAAAACTTGAGCGCGAAGATGGCTACAATGGGCTTATCCTCACGGTACATGAAGCTATGCAGTATATACTTCGGGGCTCATGCGGGCTTCTAGAAAACCATGCATATTTATAAACCGCAAACCCTACAAACCCTACACCCCTCTGTATGCTAAGTAGGTACCGGATCTTCTAGATTACTCTATACATCTCCAAGCTTCTCGCTGAGGCGTCCTGCCGGCTGCTCCTGCTGAGCCTCCTATTTCTGTGGGTATAAGGCATATAGATACACAGTACACATATACATATACATATCTACATACATATATATATATATGTATGTGTGTGTATGTACATCTTCAGCGTTCAGGATCTTGCGAAGCGAAAGGTTGGAAGTCTATGAGGCCATATGGAGGGGTTACAAGGAGAAACTCTTGAGTGGAGAAGCTTTTTCGGATCAATTGGCCGAAAGACTACTGTTGATGGACAAAATCCTGCATGACCATGACCCTAAGGACTCTAAACTATGGGAATTACGGTATATTCCTTATTATGGGTAATGCAGGATTTTGGCCATCAACCGTATTTGGGCTAAGGGTTTAGGGCACCTCCGGTCGAATAGCCTGCTTAAGCGCAGCTTCGTTGAATCGTTTCACCCACCGGCAGAGCTGAGAGTGCTCTCAGACAATGGGCGGGGACGTCGAGCTCCTCTCAAGAGGATACACTCTAAAAGCCAAACTTGAACAGTCGCACGTCGCACATACCCCAAGGGTCCACGCGCCCAAAAGGTATATACTTTGGCCCCAAAGTACCTAAATAGGGACTATACTTTAAAGCCAAAGTGTATACTACTTGGGTACATGGACCCTTAGCGCATAGTAAGTCCCCCGGCCTTGACTTCGGACCTTGAGCCTGAAAAGCTGAAGGCTTGTGAAACTTAAAGGAGTAACGGCTGATGGACAAAATCCTGCATTACCCATGAAAAGGAATATACCATAATTCCCATAGTTTAGGGTCCCATTATAAGGAATATACCATAATTCCCATAGTTTAGGGTCCTTAGGGTCATGCAGGATTTTGTCCATCAGCCGAATCACATTTATTTTGTTGACTTCAAGCTCCTTTACGCTAACGTATGAACCCTAACAAAACAAGTGTTTAGCTTCTTGAGGCCCCAATCCTAAGATTGCTTGAGATCCTGAAGCCCGTATAGACCCTAAGGCTGTACAGTCCAATGTAGAGCCCTTGACCGTGGAGATTCTTGGCCCTACGCCTCAATCTCCACACCGTAAAATCCTAATCCCTAAACCCTAAGCCCTAACCCTAAATCTTAATCCCTCTAAGCCCGACAGGTCGAGGTTCTTGCCCTTCTGAACCAGAGCTGCATTGCCTGCGGAGCACCGGCCGCGTTCCGCTGCCGACGCTGCAGTGCCGGGTGCGCGCGAGGGTTCTTGGTAGTTCTTAAGAGCATAAGGGACCCAAAAAGCACATAAGCCATAAGCATTTTATAGGGATATCCCTACCTTATTGGGCTTTATTAGAAGGGGGTTTATATGGGATATCCCTATCCTAATTTTTGCTTATGTGCTTTTTTGGGGCCCTATAAGAGGTGCATAAGGGCTAGCTGGGACTGTTCAGGGTCGTTGAGAAGGCAGGCTTTGAGGGCTTTGGGGTTTTGCAGTTTTGAGGGCTATGTGATATGGGGTTTGATCAAAATTATGGGCCCCTTTTGGCCCCCTAGACTATAAGGAAAATACTATAATACAGACCCCAAAAGGGCCCATAATTTTGATCAACCCCCATATGTGCCTTCAGGGTCTGTCCTTCGCGGCGATTTAGGCCCTCGGGGTTGCCAGGGCTTTGCTCTCAATCGTTCAACCAAAACGAATTTCATGGTGCTAAGGATCTAAACCCTAAACCCTAAACCCTCATGTGCCTTGGGCTTAAGGGTTCCCTTATCATCGAAGCTTTACGGTCAAAGTATGTACTATGGAACATTACATAAACTAGATACTCGCAGGTCAGGGTATCCTAAGCCCAGATGTGCTTGGGTGCTCAGTGCATGAGAATTCCGGATGTTCCTTCGGGAACGCATTGGCTCAGCAAGAGTTTGCCTATACTGTGCGACTCAGGCCTAACATAGCTGTGAAGCCCTAAATCCATCCATCCAAATTCCTAGCTCACGTACCAGGGTCTTCGTAATGTGAAGCGGTTTCCTGCGTTGTCCATCGGTTCACCTCAGCTGGAAATTGTTCGGAAACATGGACAGGGTTTTGCAAGCTGCACAGAAAGACATCGTAGAAGTACCCCCCCCCCCCGTCCCCGACCCCGAAAGGATCTATCTGGCTGGCATGGCATAGCAGCCTTCGTCATAACCCAAACCCTAAGGGTCCATGTACCCAAATTGTATATACTCTGGGCTTTAACCCCTAAACCCTAAACCCTAAGGGTCCATGTACCCAAATAGTATATACTCTGGGGCCTTTTTTTAGGGAGTACTTTAAAGCCAAAGTATATACTATTTGGGTACATGGGCCCTTAGGGAGAGATCCTTGTGCAGGTATTGCGGGCCTGTTTGCCAGCGCGGGACACTCAGCGATGAGCTCGCTTTCAGCTTGGACCCTCTGTGAAAGCTCAAAACAGCTTAAAGTCCAAAAAGGCCAGGAGCCTGATTAGTCTGAAATTCCCATATCGATTCCAGAACCGATGCCTAAACATTGTTAAGTGCAGAGTCTTGCAGGGATAGTGGGCAGGTGTGTTTTGTCGGGGGCTCCGAAATAAGTCTGCTTGCTGCTCACCGTCTAGGGGGCGGGTAGCGACTTGAAGTAGCGGAAACAAGATGAACAGCACTAAGAACAACAAAGATGATCATACAAATAGAGTTCAAACATGAACAGTAGTAAGAAGAAGAATAGAAATGATAACATGCAAAATAGTAGTAGTAGTAGTAGTAGTAGTAGTAGTAGTAGTAGTAGTAGTGGTAGTAGTGGTAGTGGTAATAGCCATGACAGTACTACCTCCAATAATAGCAACCATAACAATCATACAATAGCAGTTGTGGAAGTCGTGTACCGGCCTCTGCTACCCTTGCAGAAATGGAGGTTTGCTCCACCCTGCTGCTTGATTCTTTGGGTCTCTGGTCTCGGGACCTGATGCATTCGTGGGTTCTGCACTGCGACTACTAGCCTGCTTTTGCTATCCCTAAGGTACCTACATAACATATACTTAGGGTGCAAACTACCTAAATAGCAACCCTTTTGAGGCCTCAGTATATACCAAAAAGGGAAAATGCAGCGGATGGTAACCCTGAATCCCCATGCCCGACACCCGACGCCAAGAAAGGGAGCAACTTTCAGCAGATTGTGATCAAAAACCCTCGCGATCGAACTGAAAAGTCTAAGACGCTAAACCCTCCACCCTCAAACCTCAAACCCTAAACCCTAAAATCCCAAGCCGAAAACCTTAAACCCCAAACGCCTACTCCCTCGAACCCTATAAACCAAATGCAGCTTCCCTTGCTATTCTGGCCCCGGCTCAGGAAAAGCCCCTAGCAGCCCAGTAGGTTACCGGGTTATTGGTGTAAGGTTTAGGGTTTTGGGAACAAAAAGGCCTATGTAGGGGTAACTGGGCTGCCAGGGATCACTTCTGGATTCGTGCGTCCTACAAACCCCTAGGACGCATATTACATGTTTCCAGCACAGAGTTTGCTGCGTTCTATGGTCCGACAACTGCTGCTCCAGGCCGCCTTATGTCATGTCTGCCTAGCGTTCGTTCTCGATGTGGGGGCACCACGATCAGGGATTCAGAGCACATACGAGGCATTTAAGATCTTGAAGCTGAACACACTTTGGAGTGGATACTTTACAGACTTGCGCTGGCCCTGGTGCTACTATCTGTTTGGCAATGCTTCTGGAGTCTCTGGCCCCCCGCCCATGGGTAATCTGACTGGATGGGAAGCAGTTTTAGACGAGCCCTTCCACTTGATATATGACGAGGTTTTGCAAGCAATGCCGGACGCCAAGTTCGTGTACACAACAAGCCACCCAGATGATTGGTACAATCAGTACCTAGAGTTCTTCGAGTCCTTCGGAGTCAACAACAACGTCACGATTTACGATCGCAAATACTATCCTGGCCATGACCACGGGATCAACAGGCCAGGGAATGCCAAAAGAGCACAGAAGGACGCCACACGAGAAGTAGGAGTCGACATTCTAAACTACGCAACCCTAAACATCCCTTATCCCTAATAATCAAAAATATTCCGGCCTACCCTATAGTGCCCCAACTCTATGCTGGGTGTATCTGTATATGTATGTATGCATGTATGTAACTGTAAGTGTGTGCTGTTTGAACTGACATTAAGAAACTCCCCCCATACATTTCCGCAGGGTCCACGTACCCAAATAATTAGAAAGCGGTTCCGATACCTCAACTCCAGAGCATGCATGCATACTACCGTAGAGAGCCCTAAAGCAAACCCCCACAAGCCCTGCTTAAGGAACTTTTCGGGGTAACCCTTAGAGGAACCCATGAAAGATTACAGGAAATTCCTTGAAGGAATTGAAGTTCAGCCCTAAGCCCTTAACCCTAAAGCCGAAGCCCTCTATGAGGCAGGCTGCTGGAGAAAAGCCCGATGCACCTTGAAGTAAGCCCTGACCCCTAAACCCTAAAGCCTTGGTTTTTTGGAGTCGTTGAAAGGCAGACGGCGCTTCGAGGTCGCCTTCATCAGACTCGCAGCCACTTCTTCCCCAAGCTTCCAGGGCATCCTCTGCACGGTTTCCTCACTGATTTCAGCAGTTTTCTAATACTAGGTTCCCCAGTAGTACCCTTTTACCCTTTTTTTTGGGGGGGTTCCCTTATTAAAACCGAATAGTAGGAAAAAGGGTACCCTTATTATAAAGGGGCTACTGGGGAACCTAGAATAGGTACTTAATAGTCCGGGTTTTTGAAGGTTTCCTAACAGATTTCAGCATTTTCTAATGGTGTTCTTTTCAGAATCCAGGTTGTCTTTTGGAGTTGCAGAAGGTTTCCTACCTGATTTTAGCTTACTGAACAGGTTTGATATTGGGCTTTGATCGTGTTGCTTTTTCAATTTAGGGTTCGATGGTTCAAGTGATTTTTTGTTGGAGGGTTTACCCTCCAACAACCCTCTAGTATACCCTGAATGCGCGCTGAACTGATGTGTTAATGGCTGTAACGGCTCTATAAAGGTTCTTTAAGGGTCCATAAGGGCTTTAGGACTCTAAGGTTTAGAATTTAGAATGTGTTGGAGGTTCTTACGGTTTAGGGTGTCAGGGTTTAGGGATGCATTGTTTGCGGGTGAGGGTACAGGACACTGGTGCCAGCACCACCAAGCATGATAAGCATCATGCAGGAGAACAGCAGCACGTTTTAGCCGTCATTTCTCCTGTAATTAGTAGATAAAGCCTTGCTGTGGGACTCGCCAGAGCCTGCGCATCATCAATGCCCTGCTACTGCCGCAAATGATCGCTTCGGGGGAGTGAGGCGTTGGTTTCATGTTTCGGGAATACCACAGAGCGATGATGGAAAGGCATACAGCGGCATTTGCAAGGTGGTATGAAGATGTCAAGCTACGTTCAGGCACGAAGAACATCACCGGCGACCATGAAAACCGCAACCTTTCCAAAAGGATGCTGGTATGAAGCCCGAAGCCGTTAAAGTCACCCCAAAACTGCCCGAAGCCTTTAAATCACCGTGAATCAACATCGAAGGAATGCCGGGTTCACGGTGGGATTTGGATGAGCCGCGATGGATGTGCGAGGCGGCGCACTACTGGGGATGTCGATTTTCAGACAAGGAGCTGAGACACAAGCCGGAAGTGCGGCAAAGATGCATCAACGGCTACCTCAACCATGAGAAAAGGGTGATGCGAGTGATCCCCAAGGAGCAACTCCTGATTTTCAATATATCCGATGGCTTCTTGGCTGCAGTGGTTTAGGGGTTTAGCGATCATCGTGATCATTGGTTCGATGTGAGGCCAGGCTCGCAATTTGCAATCGGTATGCTCATAACCCCAAACACTCGGAAACTGCTAATTATTGTCCAGGTCTAGATGAGCACCAAGTTTGCACCCTAAGCAACGTGGGTTCAGGAGTGATTCGTCACAATATTATTCCTGTCCTGTAGGGGCAGTATACCCAAACCCTAATTCCAAACGCGTAACCCACACTCCTCCAATTGCGGAGGCTCAGAGATTACATGGGTAGTTGTCAAAATAAGGGTCCCTTTTTGCGTACCCTAAATACTAGGTGCCGTATTAGAATAGGGACCCAAAAAAGGACTATAATTTTGACAACCACCCATATAAGTCTGTTTATGCGATCCAGAGAGCCGAGCATGGCATGAACACTATGACCTTGCTAAGCAACTCGAGGGAACAAGGTTGTTGCTCTTACTTATTCGGGACCCTATATCTTGGGTGCTGAGTCGGAAGTTCATTTTTTGAGGGGGGGGGAGGGGGCTAGGCTACTCCGATATTTGCCGAAACACAAATTCTATTTATATAATTGCAGCCTGTGTTTGTATTCCATAACTTCATATATATATATATATATATATATATATATATATGCATGTAGAGAGAGAGAAAGAGAGCAGATAATGCATGTACATATATTATTGTTATTTAAGTATTATTGATACATCATTCAATACAACATATATCTACACACATATATATATATATACATATGTATATACATTTATATACGCACATATATTACATATGCAAACATACTTACCGAGTCCCATGGCGGGCAGTCGATGCTTAGGTTGGCCCCCACTCTGCGACTTTCTCGGCAAGCCGGTGCCGGATGCCGGGTCGAAATTTATGCAATAGGGTTTAGGGTTTAGAGTTTAGGGTTTAGGGTTTAGAGTTCAGGGTTTAGGGTTTAGAGTTCAGGGTTCAGGGCTTAGGGATCTTTAGGCCCGGTTTAGGGCACCTAAAGACAAACTGTTGAAGTGTAGGGATACAACCTTAATTAACAGATGCTACGTTCTGGCAGTTTTCTGCGCTCTTGGTCAACTCACGGTATATTGAACAAGGAGACTTCAGGACTGTTCCGGGTCTCGACTGTGCGGCGTAAGGATAGCAGGGTTTTCCGAAGCATGTGCGGGTCGAATGCCCTTCGCTGCTAGTTCAGGTTGTTAGCAGGTTCACTGCATGATGGTTTTGCTTCGGCCAGGCAGTGTTGATGTTCCTGTCTAATATCATCTTTGACCCGAACATACCGATATAGGAACCCCTTCAAAAACTGTGCAAAACCTCGGCGAGACCCGTGAACCAGGACGTGCCATTCCCACATGTGGACCGGCTTCGCGGCTGCCTTTGGAATTCAAGGGTCTTACCCTGCAAAGCGCAGCCCCAAACCCGAAATCCCAAACCGTAAACCCTAAACTCTAAATTCTGTATCCTAGTAGGTAGCGCCTACACTCTAAATCGCAAGCCCCAAAACCCTAAAAGCCTGAACCCCGGTGCCCAGGTTCAAAGTAGTCCACAACGACAGCGATGACAGCGAATCGTCAGTGGCCTTTGTACAGCAGGAGGCAATGCGAATCAGGAGAAGGGAGCTCTAACATACGACTCCGACTTTGATGCCTCTGGAGCGCGCAAAATGCGGCGTCGTTTTGGGTTTGCTCTGAGGTTCAGGGTTTGAGGTTCTGAATGTACGGTTTTGGGCTTCTGCTTGCCCAGAGGGCTACAAGGCTTCTGCTCATTGCCTTTTTTTTTTGATCGAAGGGCTCTTTGAAACCAACCGATGTAAGCCTTGATTCCCGCAAGCCCATAAAAAGCCTTAATCCTGAAGAATACAACCGTCTGCACATCTACTCCCCAGACCCGAAAGTTTGAAAGCTCAAGCCCGCGAACTTGCAAGACATCTTGGCTTTCGGGAGCACTTGGAGGATCACTGGGCTGAAGGAGTTCCTGCCAACGGCGCTTCCTATTGCTTACGGAAAACAAAAATCCGTTTCAGGGTCCAGGTAGGCTTTGGGTTCTAGGGCCTAGGGTTCTGAGCTGTGTCACGCGATCATTGCGAAGGTCAAGATTGGAAGGCTCACCGACTGGTGTGCCAGCAGCAGGCGCAGTCTGGGGCGAAACCCTGTGTGACTATGTACTAACACTGAACACTTCACCATGAAAACCCCGCAACAAAGATCCTCCAAAAGAAACGCGCACAGAACCGCCTAGCTACGGGTCTCAAGGCTCGCGTAACGAAGCCTCTAGCAGCTAGCATGCCCGGGTTTGGGGATGTTGCATGCTTCTGTTTGGTAACCCGTGCACAACCCTACACCGATCTCCATTCTAAACGAGCAGCCGCAGCAGACGAAGATGTCGGTCGTTTCTGAGTGATTGCTTGCTGTTATACCCTAAAGGTTCAAAAGGACCCAATTTGACGCAGAAGCTGTTTGAATGTCCAAGCTGGTTTATGCCACGTCTTCTACCGGTCCCAGGCACTCAGCTGCCAAATCATTCAACCCTGAACCCTATAAACCCCTAAAGCCCTTGACCCTAACACCTGAAACCTTAAACCCGATGAAAAGGGGTACCGTATTTTTGTTTGTCTATTTTTCTGGGTTGTTTTGTATATTTTCTGGTTTTCTTCCAAAGAAACAAAGACAGAAAGAAAGAACGAGAGAAGCAAAGGAGGAAAGAAAGCAACAAAGGAAGGAAGACCGGAAGAAAGGAAGAACGGAAGACAGAGGAAGAAAGGAAGAAAGGAGGCAGGAAGAAAGGAATAAAGAAAGAAACACTAGCAGGAGCAATAGTAGTAGTATACTGCTTGTAGTGCCAACAGTGTAGTCGTGCTGGCTGTTCTCGTTGAACGTTGTGCTGCCGGTCGTTGCACTAGCTACATCCGCATAGTTATGATTCCTCTCGTCATCGTCAAAAGAATAACAGGGATACTTGGAGGCAGTCTGGGGCTCTTGGCTTGGTGACTTGGGCGAAGTCATAGGATGGAGTGTCCAAGACAATTGTTGACCCCGCCCAAACAAAATTTCAGGATCTATTATGCAAGGTACCTCGTTACCTAGCCCGCAAACTGAGCGTTTCAATGCTGAAGCCGAGAGCTGGCAGTGGCCTCGCGGACGCTGCAAGCGCGCTGCGCAAAAGCATGAAGGGTCCGAGACGTTGCAGCGTTGTGGCAAAAGTCTAGAATCGGCCAAGTTCTCCACACAAGTTCTCCAGACGAGCTGAGAGAGAGGTTTTGAAAGCCTGGAAACCGACAAATCGTCACAATAAAACAGAAGAATACACAAAGAAAGGCAGAAAATAGACAAGAAAGAATTCGAGGCAGAGGCTGAGGACAGTGACGGCCACCAGGTTGGGTTCCGAAAACCAAGGAAAAGAGAAACAGATCCAGAAATATATGCAAAAAAGAACCACAAAATTAGACAAAATGAATCCTCGCTCCTATTAAAATTAAGGCTCTAATTGACGTCGCATGACTTCATGTCTTGTACCCGGTAAGCCCTAACTCGCAAGAATTGAACCGTGAAGTCGTAAAGCCCCAAATCCCATGATCCTAAACCCCAGAAACTCCTAAACCCCAGAAGCCCAAAAAAACCAGGCGCACTTCATCTTAAACTCCTAAGCCTCGAATTCCTTTATAACCATCGGGGCAAATCAAGCGGTTTGTCGAGTATCTTTGTGACTTGCTCGTCACATAGGACTGTCCCACTGCTGGCGCCCTCCTAGGCGCAAGAACGCGGGGTTCAGGGAAAGCTGTGCAGTAGGTTGCTGGGGTCGTGCTACAAGGTCTGGGTCCAGACAGTATCGTCGTCGAGGTTGTGATTCTTGCATACATCGAGCTGCGGCAACATTTTGGCAACATTTTAAGTAGCCTCCGTTCCCGATGAACCCCAAGCCCCGAACCCAATTGCCTTTGGACAGGCGTTTTAGAGTTTGAATCCGGCCGTTCTTGGGCCCTCTAAAACCCGAAGACCCTTACTGCAACACCCTAAACCCTGCACCATAGACCCTACGCCCCACACCCTAAACCCTGAACGCTGAAACCTACACCCTAAACCCTCAGGCGGGGACAGTTTGAAGCATTCTGAAATTTGGGGCCCCACTCCTCTTCTCCGATGCGCGAGGCTGTGGATCTCTAGATTCGGACGAAGCGTTGTAGGGGTTCTGGCTGCAGGGCTGCGTCGTTGACCTTTCAGGGTTTAGGACGTCGGACTGATCCCAGAGGGTTCCCGGATACGGTTGATGGACAAAATCCTGCATGACTTTAAGGACCCTAAACTATGGGAATTATGGTATATTCCTTATTATGGGTCATGCAGGATTATGTCCATCAACCGTATGAGTATGGAGCAGAAACTTTCAAGCCCCTGGTCTAACTATGCAGGCATCGATCTTGATTAGTGGCCCTAAACCCTAAACCGTTTCAGCGAATGGACCTCGCCACGAGCCAAAATCGAAAAGCTTGAGCAGATTTGGGGCCAGGTGCTGCTTCTCGCCAGATGTGTAGAAGTAACCTGAAATCAACCCGGAACCCGGGACTCCATAAAGACCTGATGCTCAACTTTCTTCCCGGAGGGTCCCACATACACTACCATTATGGAATTAGGTCCCCAAAACCAAAATAGGGGTGGCTTTTTTGGGGCCTAATTCCATAGGTAGTGTATATGGACCCTCTGGGCTTAAACTGCTGAATATTGCGACACCACCGTACCATCCAGCACCTTAACTTTAGGTGGGTCTCTTGATTGAAAATCATAGACTTTCCACAATACTTGTAGCCGACGAGAACTGCTATCCCAAGCCTGAATACCTGGCACTTACCTACCTTTGGTTAGTAGGGAATGGAGGAATGGGGTACAATTATAACTACTATTACTACCATTATTCCATTCCCTACTAACCAAAGGTAGGCTTAAGGCAACCTCAGAGCAAAAGTAGCGGATTGCCATGCCTTGTGCTTGCTTTTTGGCTCGCAGCAGCCGAGCTCCCGCTGCCAAAGGAAGGGACAGAGAGTGCCGATTGCCTCTTGGACTCCTATTGTTAGTAAGTCCAGGCTTTGATTTAGGGTTCACGGTTAGTTAGTTTAAGAATTTTGGGGCCTTTGAAGGAACGGTTTTTGAAGGGCTTCTGTCCCTGAACCCTCCGAACAGAAAGATCCGAAACCCCGAAACCTTAAACTCTGAGCCCCCAAATCTAAACCCTCAACTCTGAGCACCCTTCACAGACGCCAGGTTTCGTTCAAAATTCCCAGGACGTTTTTGGATTCAGGGTGGCTCGGGTCGAAGCGAGCTACTTCGGGACAATCGACAGGTATTCTGTGGGGGTATATGCAAAAATGGTAAAAGATGAAGGGCGACTGGGCTTCCTGGCATTGGCAGTACAATGTGGGCTCTATCTTACAGCAACCCGAGACTTCGAAAACCCCGAATCCAAAACCCTGCTAAACCTGAACCACCCCCCCCCCCCCNACCCCCCCCCCCCCCCCAGGCCAGCCCTAAACCCGAACCACCAGCTCTCTTCTGGACCCCCCGTCTCCGAACCACTTTTCAGAAGGCTGGCTGTTCAAAACTGTTGCTGCCTTTCCTGGGCTCTGGAGTACCATACTTTAATACTTATTTTTTTCTTAATGGAACCATTATGACATAAAAGTTTATACATTTTGCTCCCTGGTTACTTAAAAGCCCAGTTTCTGGACCCAGCTTCTTATCAGCTTCATTGTAGCGACGCTCCGGAACCAGAAGTCCTTAGAGGCAGCCTCATATAGAGGAGTATGGACTAATACGGTTGATGGACAAAATCCTGCATGACCCATAATAAGGAATATACCATAATTCCCATAGTTTAGAGTCCTTAGGGTCATGCAGGATTTTGTCCATCAACCGTAGTATTCGCTTGGAATCCCCAATATTTGAATCATAGCAACAAGAATAGCAGTAGCATAGTTGCATGATAGTAGCAAGAAGTTTCATATTGCAGTACCAATAACAGTAACAGTAATGCTAGTATTCACAATGCTAACAGGTATCATCATCATCATCAGCAGCAGCATCAAGATCATCATCATCATCATCATCCGCATCATCACAATCGTCATCGTCATCATCATTGTCAGCATCAGCATCTTCATCTTATGCACATACTGTATGTCATCATCTTTTTGATCGGGATCATGATTACGAGCATGATCATCATCGTCGTCGTCGTCATCCGCATCATCAGTGTCAACATCACCATCTTCATCTTATGCATCACCATCGGCATCTTTATGATCATGATAATGAAAGCAAGCATGATCATCATCATCATCATCATCAGCAGCAGCAGCATCACAATCATACAAATAGCAGTGACAGAAATAATAGTGCAATACTACATTGTACCTCGAAGCCCTCTTCTGATTCTCAAGGCCCCTTTGTTTAAAAAGCTGGGGGCATAGGGGCTTAGGGTTTCATGTTTAAAGTTTGGGTTTATCATGTAGAGTGTTAGGGTCCACAATTCAGCGAAGGCCCCGGAGGGTGCAAGCAGAGCTCTCGTTTGAAAGACGCCGACGCCGCGCAGTGTCAGCAGCACAGCGCGGAGCTCAGACGACAAGACTTTGACCAACAGAAGTTCTGCTGTTGGCACGGGTCTCTCTCTTTTGCTTTTGTCTGTTTGTCTGTTTGTGGTGTTTCGTGTTTGCTTGCTTGCTTGCTTGCTTGCTTGCTTGGCTGCTTGGCTGCTTGGCTGCTTGCTTGCTTGCTTGCTTCATTGCTTCATTGCTTGGTTGGTTGGTTGGTTGGTTCAGAGCAGTCGGTGTTTGTAAATGTGGAGCATCTGCATGCAGGTCGCTATGGTCTGCAGGGCTGGTGGGACGTGCAGGTTTCACTTTCGACTCAATTGTCTCTCTCATGCAACTAACACAGCCATAGGAACAGCAACAACGGAACAGCTGCTATCCTCAACTGAAAATTTGTCGTCTGCATTTTCATCGTCAGCATCCTGATCGCGCTCCTCCTCGTTTCCGTCATTGTAGTTGGAATATCATGAGCAGCAGCGGCAGCAGCAGAAGCACGTGCAGCAGGTGCAGGTGCGGCAGTAGCAGCTGCAGAATTGATTCTCATTATCGTCGATGTGTGTGTGTGTGTGCGTGCCGAGAGCAGCCCGAGTCAGGTGGAGGACGTGTGCATGCTCATTCTTGATGGCAGCTTCCAGTAGTTCCAACAGACACGCGAAGGAGAGGCTCAGCTTCTTTCGTGGTTACATGAAATTTGGTTGTTGCGCTTTGGTGGTGATTTATGAATGGGTTGACTAGGTTCCCCAGTAGTACCCTTTTACCCTTTTTTTTGGGGGGTTCCCTTATTAAAACCGAATAGTAGGAAAAAGGGTACCCTTATTATAAAGGGGCTACTGGGGAACCTAGTTGAGCTATAGGACTGATCGGACTTAAGATGTGGGTTCTCTTGGTGCTAGAGTGAGGCCTTCCTTTACGAAAAAGCTGAGAATCGCAGCCGACCAAACTACCCGGCGATTGCGCTCAGAATTTCGGACCTGGGAATCTCAACATCCTCTAGGTTGAGGGGGTTTGGGCTCCCGAAACCCTAAACCTAGACCCTCAATTGGAGCCTAGAAACACCAAGCGGGTTCTCAAGCAGCACGGTAACAGAAATCCATCTAAGGCCTAAGACAGAATCCAGATTAGTTGTACAAGTCTTGGGAGCATAAAACACAGCAGGTTATGCTACTTTAACTCTTTGCCACTAAGGCGGGTTTGGAGGTTGAGTTTCGGGGTGTTCGACTGCTTTTGTATCTTCAAAGTTTCGCTCTGTCCTCATCCGCAAGTATTGCAGGGACATGTTGGTTGCACCCGCGTGCGCTAGGCCTTGGTAACAATTGGGGCTCAGGGTTTTTCGATCAGGTGATCTGGGCTGAAGAACCGGTCGAAATACCAGAACGAGGTCGCAAAGGCTTCGGATGTGCGGAAGAGAAGCCATGGCTTCGACATGATGTGCACGAGCGACGAGCAGAGACTCACCACAAGGCGCGTTTCAGCGCCAGAAGCGGGGAAAAGCTGCCGATCTCCCGGCTCCAAAGCATGACAACTTCTGGTGAAGGTTGCAAAAGATGCCGAGGCCACAACAGCCAGAAAGGTTGTAGTTTTATGTTTCAAAAGGACATGGACCCCTGACTCTGTATCATGGAGAACCAAAAGTGGACAAAGCCGCGGTGTGGAGAATCAATACCTGATGCCAAAAACGATAGCCTTCTGCAGCTTTTTTGCCCGCCACTTGGCAGATTCCCCGTGCCTATTCGCCCCGATCTCAGCAAGTCAAATCCTCATACAACGATTCAGACTTGTCTATCTGCTTGCAGAGGCAAATCACTAAACCTAGGACCTAAACCCTTAATCCCTGAACCCTAACCCCTAAACTCTGAACCAAAGCTCCCCCACCCCCCACCTCTCTCCGAAAGAGCTGAACCCTAAACCCTAAACCCTAAAACCCTGCGCCTGGTCGAAACCGGCCTTCTGTCAGTTCGGACGTTTGAGCAGACGGTGACGGAAAAAGGTGCTTAAAAAAAAAAGCCTAAAACCCTAAACCCTAAACCCTGAAGACGAGAGGAGGGCATGCTCAGCCAATGGCAGAGCGACCCAGAGGCTCTCCCGTGAAGCATTTCGGCTTGGGGGATTCAGGGTTTAGGATTTTAGGGTTTAGGGTTTTAGGGTTTTAGGGTTTTTTAGGGTTTAGGATTTAGGGTTTAGGGTTTAGGGTTTTAGGGTTTTTTAGGATTTTAGTGTTTTTTAGGGTTTAAGGTTTTAGAGTTTTAGGGTTTTAGGGTTTAGGGTTTTAGGGTTTAGGGTACGGATTTAGGGATCTATGGATCTAGGGTTAGGGTTTGGTTTTTGAAGAGGGTGTAGGGTTTGAAAAGGGTGTCGGCTTTAGTCACTTGCCGGCGGCGAGGTTTGAAGTTAGAAGTTTCGGGTTTAGGTTGTTGTTGGAAACGCTTTAAACCCTAAACCGGCGTCAGTGTCATGTAAGTCTTTCTTCAAGTGGGATCCTCCAATCCTCTCTGGGCATAGAAGGTAATATAGGGGCTTAAATAATAATCTTAACTATTTTGGGGGGGTTCCTTGTTATAGCTATCCCCAAAACCCTTGTACAGTTGTTAGATTCATGGTCGTTGCAGTTTGACTCGATGATATGTTGCATTGATAAAATCATTGCGACGATTAGTTAGGAAGGCTAGCTCAAAGGAAGCTAGATTATTCAATGATGCACAAGACATCTTGCGAGTACTCGCCTCAGACATCTGTCCGCAATCGCCCCAAAACCCTATTCTAATTATTAAGGCCCCTGCATTAACGGGCTCAATCGCTCGCTGCTCCTAACAACCTGCACATCCAGTCTCCATTGAAGTTCCTCGTGTTGGTTAACCAAGTCCATGGTTGGGATCCCGTAAGAACAAAAAAGTTAGCCCCCCTTCAGAAAACGGTGACTTTGGCACTATGGGTATGAGTCGGGGATTCCATACCGATCAACCTACTTATGACTGAAGGACTGTTCTTCAAAAGATGTGTGTGTTCGAGTTCTGCAAGACATAATCATACCATAGAATACCCCAGAATCGATAGTAGTAAGGCCCCTGCGTCAAGGCTTTGGTGCCCAAAGGCCATATTGCACCCGGGGTTTTGTGCTATTTTGAGACATGGGCTAAGCCCTGAACCCAATCCGAAACCCTTAAACACCCTAAACCCTAAACCCTAAAAACCCCAAAGCCCCAACAAAAACCCCCGCGCTGAGTGTTGCTCTGCAGGCCCTGAAGCGACGCTGTCGTGAGATTTGGGCCGGGGCCTTGACCGGTCGAGGGTTTTAGGGACTTTAGGGGTTTAGGGTTTTAGGGGCTTTAGGGTTTTTAGGGTGTTAGGGTTTTTAAGGTTTTAGGGTTTTAGGGTTTTTAGGGTTTTTTTGGTTTTTAGGGTTTTAGGGTTTTTAGGGTTTTTCGGGTTTAGGGTTTTAGGGCTGGTGGTTTCTACGGGCTTAGGGTTTATAGGGGAGTTCCAAAAATAGGGGGAACTTATTTGGGGGTCCTTATAATAAGGATCCTACTATTTAGGGTACTATATTGGGGTCCCCTATATTCGGAAACTCCCATAGGGTTATCTTTAAAGCTGAAACCGCATTCTGTTTGATTGAACTCTGCACACCCGCTATCTTATATAATCCTAGAGCTCCCCATGCCCCAGGAGCTCTACCCTACACCCGAAACCTCCATGTCCACATCAGAAGCCGCTCACAGCACACAGACTCCAATATCTATTCATGAAGGGTCCTTTACCAAGGACCCCTGATAGATGTTAAGGAAGCGTCTTCTGTCATAAAAAGATACGAGTCCTTAGAGCGTCAGGGATAGGCTTTAATTATGGTTCAGGCTCGGAGGGCTTCATTCCTAAGCCCTATCCTAAACCCCTAATTAAACCTGAAACCCTTAACCCTAAACCCTAAAACCCAACCCTGAAACCCTAAAACCCTAAAACCCCTAAACCCCTAAACCCCTACACCCCTACACCCCTAAACCCCTAAAACCCCTAAAACCCTAAATCCTAAGCCCCAAACTCTAGAGCCCCAGGCCCCCGAAACCCAGAGTTCCTGGGCAAAGGAGCTTTACATGTACTTCGTCTTCCTCGATGTAAAGGGCGACAGGGCGTTGCTGCGTCTGACAGCTAGGCGCCGGGGAGCTTGCCAGGTTCAGGTTTTGGGGTTCAGGATTTGGGGTTTAGTTTCTGCAAGAGGATTTGAGCTCAATCTTTGGGGTGTCTTTGGGTGTTTTAGTTTTGCTCTGTGAGCTGTCGTAGTATCTAATGGGGCCGCTCTAGCAGCAAAATATTTTTGACTTAGTTACACGAGAGCTCGTCGAACGAATCCTTAAACCCAACACCCAAATTCAACGCCGACAAGACTGCCAGCCCTAAATCCAACACCCGAATTCCCGAAACCCTAAACCCCGAAACCCCTAAACCCCTAAACCCTAAACCCTAAACCCCTGCACCCTAAACCATTAAAGCATGCGTCCGGGCCCTCATTAGGCTTCAGGGTTTAGGGTTTAGGGTACCCTTGCAAGCCTTTTAACTCCTAACTTAAGCCCATGCAACCTTTGCTAAACCACCAGCCCTCCTCCGATTCTTCGCAGCCTCCAGCCCTAAACCCTCAACCCCTAAACTCCAAAACCCGCCCTGGTGGTATCGATATGGAATCCTTCAATTGACACTAAACCCTAAACCGTGGAAGAGCCCTGTAATTTTGGGGGCCTTAATAATGACCTACACTATTGTGGGGAGTTCCTTACTATAATTCTAGTATTCTAATTACTAATGCCCCTATAGTACAACCCTGATCGTCAGGCAGCTCCAGAGCATTCTTGAGATATCACCGAAGACACTAGCAGCCAACCTGCTTGCAACAGGCGGAGGGCTGTTGGGTTTCTCCTTTAAGGGTACTTTAGGCTGCAGATTCAAGGTCACGTGGTTTTAGTTTTGGTTTGTGTTTGCGGGGCGTTGGCAGATTAGTTCCTTGGGTTACTGTTTTGCATTCTTGCTTTTGTGTTCGGGCGTCGCAGTTGTAGGGTTTGGGGCTTACAGAGAGCGGGTTTTTGCGGGTCACTAAAGCCCTGAAGCGGCCTCCAAGCCTCAGCTATCAAGTTGTCATCTGGGCTACTACAGGACTATAGGATTCGTCGATAGTGCTGAGGATTATTTCTTACTATAGCTACAGGGGACGATAAGGGATACTATTGCAAGTCTTTCAAGCCTGTATATTTCCCTGGTTGATTCCAAAGTTGAACTCTGGGATGTCGTCACCGCAGGGTGGCTCTAATGTAGCTTCCCGAAGCTTTCCTTCGGGAAGGCATCCTTTCATGTGGGCGGGGGGGGGTGTTTAGGGTTTAGGGAGGTCGGGGTTTTAGGTTTTAGGTTTTGCGGTTTAGGGTTTGGGTTTAGGACGGATTCTGGAGTGGATTGTTGGCTTTGACGGTGCCGCTTCTCAGTGGAACATAAGGCACCCGGACCAGCATAGCATGAGCATGGGATCGACAAAGTGTGAGTGTTCAAATGTAGTAGCACGAGCCGTGAAAAACCTTAAGGAGAAATGTGCCGTAAGACCCTAAAGCCCGCTTCCTCAAACCTTAAACCCTTTCCGGTTTGATTAGATAGCCCATGGGAGAACTTTAAACTTTTTGGCCTTATATATGTGGTCTATCTCTCAAATTTTGAACATTTTCGGACCCCGGCTGTTGAAGGGGTTTTACGGAAAGAAGTCGCCAGAAAGCATCCACTCCTCCGGAGGCCCCTGGGCAGTGCCTGCTTTGCAGTCGATTGCGCAGGGAGCAGGTCGCAACCTGCTGGAAAAGCGCCACAGTCAGGCCTTGGAATGTTTTCGCCACGGTTTAGGGTTTAGGGCTTATTGTTTAGGGTTTAGAGGGTTCTTTCAAGAGGGGGGTTACGAGGGGGGTTGAGTATGGGAATCATGGGAAAGCCGTTTCGAGGCCTCACCCTAACCCTCCAAAACCTACGTTTTTGTGGGTTCTTATTATAAACCCTAATATGCGATTTATAGGGACCCTACAAAAAAGTAGGTTTTGGAGGGTTAAGGCAGGTCTCAGGGCGGAGGGGATTACAAGGGGAGTTATAGGCTTTTCAGATTGAGGGTCTTGAGCGTTTCAGGTTCTGGGGCGTCAGAGTCTCGGGTTTCCCTCAACCCTACCTTAACCTACCAAAACCTACTTTTTTCTAGGGTCCCTATAAATTCGATATGAGGGTTTGTAATAAGAACCTACAAAAAAGTAGGGTTTGGTAGTTTAAGGTAAACCTAAACCCCTAAAGGTAAGTCGTAGCTTGTGGCTGTCTACGCCTTCAGCATCGAGGTGTTTTGAAGAGTAGGCTTCGTTTGCCCAGAGGCGTAACAGACCATGGTCGTGTTTGGATCCTTCCCTGAGGCTCTATGTGCCAATATAGTACATTATATACTTAGGCCTTGAAGGGGTTTCCATATATATATATATAGTCATTTATTTATAGAGAGAGAGAGATAGAGAGAGAGAGAGAGGAGGGAGAGAGACTGAGACGTTAATCCTGCTTTATAGGCACGTGGAGCCTAAGGGTATGGGTTTGGGTTGAAGACCCTGTAAAGGGGCTTAGAAGATGTAGGGTTCTACACGGTTTCGGGTTGTACCGCTGTGTTTGCTCTTTTCACATACTGATCCGGGTTGTTTAGGGTTTAGGGGTTTAGGGTTTAGGGTTTAGGGCTTGTTTGTACAAGACCGTAGTGTTCTGGCTCTACGGGCTGAGGGTTTGTGTTGAGGGTTCTAAGTGTGTTTTTGGGAGGGCCTTTGTACCCCAGCTGCAGTCGGGTGCTTTCATAGTATATACATAAGAGGATTTGCGTTATTCTGCCTGCTGCGATGCCAGACGCCACATTCCTAGGCATCGCGACTCGCAAAGAAGATCGCCGGGGGAAGCTGTATCCATTGGACAGCATGGCGATGCAATTACTCGAACCATACGGCGATTCGGTCGTAGACAGCCTCTCGATGCCTAAGCTGTGGGAGTCAGTCAGCAAGGTCAACAACAAAGCCAAGTATCACAACCATCTCTGTGCTGACAGCAAAGACCACTTTCTGGGACGAGGGGACCTAACTGTATGAGTGGTGCAGTGATCGTGGAGCTTTGGAATTTGGATCCAAGGTGGCAGCGAGGAGCAGTGGCACATTGGTGCCGGAATTGGCTTGACTTCAGCTGCTCTTGCTGAAGAGGTTGCTCAAGCCTGAACTCTACCTGCCTGCCTGTTTGCCTACGCACCAACTACGTATCCGTCTATCTTCCAATTAAGTATGTACCAACTATGCACCAGTTAGAACCACAATTGCATCACGGTTGGTTAATGCAACAGAAATATCGCCATTCAACACTCTTTGCACTTCCCTACACTAGTTCCTTGTTTGGATTCTCCTGTGTTTAATGAACTAAAAAAACGGGAACCCTATGAAAGCACCGTGGAATGGGGGGGATTGAGGATTAAGGCTTCTGCGCGTTTCTGGATTAGGATCATAAGTATTCCGTGGGTGCCTGATGCTAGCTACAAGTCTGAAATTGTAGCTATTCGGGAAGGAGGGGGGGACGAGCCCCCCCGGGCCCAATGCCATCCTTGAGACTTAAACAATAAGATCTAAACCTGAAGCCACGCGGCCAAAAGCCCTAAACCATAAAGCCTAGAAGTCACTGTGCGCCAATCCGTGGCAGGCTCTGAATGAGTGGTACGCAGCCCTCAAAGCCGCTATGGTCAAGGCAGGACACCGCTTGGGGTTCCGTTAAGAGTTCTATAAGGGTTACTATGAGAGTACTGAAGTTGTAGGATTGTATGGGGGTTACGGTTCAGGGTAATCATTAGCCTCGATGCATACGTATCAGGTGTTATGAGGGTTCCACAAGAATGCTCAGTAGTAAGTAAGATTTCGATAAAGAAGTAATGTAAGGGGCTAGGTTTTAGGGTATCAAAGTTCGTGTACGCTTGCAATACATTGACCAGCATTCTTGGAACCCCTGAGACTGGCAAATCATACATAAATGATAAGCAAGTGCCTACAGAGAATCTGTATACCTATAATGAAGCATCTATATACAATTAAGTAGAACTATATACACACATTATATTATATGTACACAGTACACATGCATACATACTACATGGGAACGTGGACCCTTGGGGGAGGGCTGAGATTCAGAAGGGCTGGAACAGTCATCGCCGGCTCCACAAGTCGGTTTAGGGTTTACCTTCACCCTGAAGAACCTACCTTTTTAGGGCTCCTTATCATGATTTCCTTATATAAGTCCTTAAAAAGGTAGGTTATTCCGGGTTAAGGTAGGGTTTATACTTACTTGGCAATCACAGGTCCCCTTAGTGGTCGAATCTTCGAGTATGGCGTGCATACATGGGTTGTAGTTGCGTTTGCAAGCAAGTTGATCGACCAGTCCCATGCAACAATCGGGGCGGGGAGGGTGTTGTGTATTCAGGTTTCCACATTTTAAGAACTCCTTCCAACGGCTTTCAGGATTTTCAAGAATTGCTATGTACGGACCCGAATATTGCAACACGACAATCCATAATGTATATGTACATATATATATATATGTGTGTATATATATATATACACACATGTGTATTTTAGGTTGTCATACTGAAGTGGCTGGTATGCATAGACGACTTATGCTAGTGACTGGTGCTATCTTGGACTTCTGGCACCACTGCTAGGCCTGTGAGACAGCGGTTAAAGGAGCAGGAGGCACGGTCTGCCGGAGTGACGGTTTAGTGTTTACTTGAAGGGGCAGGGGACTTAGTAAGTAGGCTATAAGTAGTGCCCTAAATGGAGTTACCCTAATTATAACCCTACTTATAACCAACTTACTAAGTCCCCTGCCCCTTCAAGTAGACCCTAAACCCTAAACCCTATAGATCCCATTAAGGAGCCCTATAGATCCCTTTAAGGAGCCCTTTAGGAGCCCTTACTAAGTCCCCTGCCCCTTCAAGTAGGGTTGAGGGCCGAAGCCCGACAGCTGTCACACCCCAAGGACTTCGGTGGTTAGGGCTTAGGGGGGATTTAGGGTTTAGGGTTTAGGGTGGAACCCTAATCTAACAGTAACCCAGACCCCAAGTAGATCCTCTAATTTGGGACCCTAGCTACTGGGGGGGTTTTAATTGGTGGCTTTTTAGGTTTTGGAGTTTGGAGTTTATGGGTTCAGATTTAGGCACAAACCCTCAAGGATGCACTACACCTGGATTCCAAACCAACTTTAAACATGCACAGCCGCTGCTATTGTATGTAGGTCGCTTTAACAGTCGGCGAAGCGATATTTAAAAAACATAACAGGGAAGAAGCGGGCCGTCGCATCCCAGGGAAGACCCGCGCTCACAAACTTTCGGCCTTTAATAGAGAGGTCGGAAATTCAGTAGAGGTTTGTGGTAAGACGGTTCGTTCTGAACAGCATCTAATGATGTGCTGCAAAACCTCACCCTAAACCCTAAAGCCTAAACCCCTAAACCCCTAAACCCTAAACCCCTAAACCCTAACCCTAAACCCGCCCCCTACTACACCTCAGGAAGAGTTCGCTTAGCGGTTGGGGGTCCCGGCTTCAGGGTTCACACCCTAAACCCTAAACCCCAAACCCTAAACCCTAAACCGTGTCAGGGGCATCGGGGTCAAGGGATTTTTCGGGTTCGGCTTGGAGTTTAAGGTATAGGGTTTGGGCTTCACTGCTTGGGGTTCGGGGGCTCAGAAGTTCAGGCTTCTGGGGTTCAGGCTTCATGGATCATGGGGCTTGGTGACTGGGCTTTGGAGTACCATACTTTAATACTTTTTTCTTAATGGAACCATTATGAAATACAAGTTTATACTTTTTGCTCCCTGGTTACTTAAAAGCCCAGGTGAGTGAGGGAATATTGGAGTGAATTGGGGTACTTCAGCACATTTATAATTAGTTATGAACCGAATCTCCTGAACCCTTCAAAGGGGCAAGCTGAGCAGTGCACACAGCCAAAGGGACGTTGAAGCACCTGTCCACGACATCGAGTACGTTCCAGGGTTTCAAGTTTAGGGCGGGGGGGCGGGGGGAGATCCATCTCTAGTACGGTAGCCCCAACAGTCCATGTGCCCAAATAGTATATGCCGTATATGCATTGGCCCCAAAGTACCTATGTAGGCAATGTAGGGACTACTTTACTGCCAAAGTGTATACTTTTTGTGTACATGGGACCCTTAAACCCTGTCCCCTTATAGCGCCCTCGTAGGAACCCTTAAAAGAACTCCACTTGGGTACATGGACCCTTAAGCCCTAAACGCTTGTAGCGCCCTTATAGGAACTCTTAAAAGAATACATGGGCCCTTTAGAGGCAGGACTCGGCCGTGGCCAGATTGCCTTTGAGAATCCCTCTGATCTAATCTACCCAGAGGCCCCACAGTAGTTCTTTTTTGGGGTTCATATGTAGGATCCTATAAGGTAATCCCAAACAGGAACTACTATGGGGCCTATGGGCAATCTAATCTGCTCCAGTCCGTGGAAGCAAGCTGGAAGAGCTGAAATTGGAGTTGCACAGGCAGCCTTACCTATCTATAGCGTCCAAGATGTTAGAGTTGCTGGCGTCTTTTGATATAAGGGTTTAGGGTTTTCCTGCCGAGAGGTGGTCGAGATGGTGTTTTTAGGGCAGTTGAAGAGTTCGCGCTTGAGGGGGCTCAGGCTTCAGAAGACTCTCTGGTACGGCTTCACACGGTGCTTGTAGTCAGGGCTTGGGGTCAGGTTTTTTTGTGCTTGGTTTCGGTGTTTCGTTCAGTCTGCGGTACAGGGATGTGCTCTAAGCCCTACATCAACGCGAGGCTCTACTCCTGCAAGCTATGAGGCTTTGACGCAGCACGTAACATAGTTCTCCAATACTCTGGCTTCTTGTAGGCTAGAATCATTCTTTAAGGTCATTAGTCACTATTCCGTTGGATGTTTGGGAAGTAGGTAAAACAACAGCTACAAAATGGCACCCGCAGCCTTTGAAGAAGAAGCTAATCCGAAGCCGTCTCGCACCCACTCATATTGCCAGCTGGAGGTGCTTACAGGGAGTTTATCTTAAGGACTGGCCCCCGCCCCCCCCCCGAGTAGTACCGCACCCTATATTCCAAGTTTCTTATTGGCTGTAAACTCAACTTTTCAACTTTTGGGGTTCTTATAAGGTAGTCGATTCTGAAAGTTTCAACTTTTGTTTCCTTGGGTTTTGGGCCAGTGAGATTTTGTCGGGGAAACCTAAGACGTGAGAAGTATCCGAGTGTATCCCCCAACCCGCAATGCTTCAAAGGTACCGGAGTCACTTGTGTAGGGCTTATATGCAATTATAGGGCTTGGTGAGACGGGGAGGATTTCGCACACCATGGTCGAGAGTGTGGGCTCGTGGTAGGGTTGAAGAATTCAGCACCTTGAGCGCCTTGCATGCTTGGGACAATGATGGTTCGGACTCGGGGTTTCGATGATCACGTTGAAGACCTTCAGGGCAACGCACGTTGTGCTTATAGTATATACTACGACATGTACGTAGATATATGCACAGATTGTGTACAGTATATGCGCAAATCTGAAAGAGCAGATAGACTGGTTTAGGGCATCGTATCTTGCAGCTGCAAAACATTCACAACAATCCTGTTTACAAATAATATGCAAGTATATATATATATAATTACATGTGTATATCTATAGATATATAGAGCTATGCCTGTATACATATTATATATATATGAGGGCTTCAAGCATGTTGATCAAACCCCAACCCATCCCCGATTGGGTCGCCTCACGACTGCAGGCAGCAGGCCTTGCAGTTCTGGAATCACTACTTTCAGACCAGCGTGACTCAGCCCAATGGCTTCCATTTCGCTCATTTAACATAATTGCAAGTAGTAGTCGGTTTGTTCAGCAGTGTGGAGTAACTGGCTGACGACGGCACTATATTGAGTATCTGTTGGACTGTTCCTATTCTTGCCGCTAGTTTAGTGCATGGAGGTATTAGTACGACATGTTGGGCTGTCATGCGGTGAGTCCGTAGCAGATTCAGAGGAGCACACCATGACGGAAACAATCCGGGCTGTTCAAAGTCTTTCAACAATAAGCATGGATAATGGCCCTGTTGATACAGAGCGGGATTTCAAGCCCTAAACTCCTGCACTATACACCCAGAGTGGAGGGTGAATGGGTCGGAGACTTTCTCGGGTCAAGGGTTATCCAGCAATCAGGGTGAAGGAGTCAGGTGTCGCTCCAACTGAAATTAAGCAATGGTCGGTTCTGCACTAGAAAGTCGATACATCGCCATCCACTCAAGTAGAGACAGCAACTCGACAAGGAGACGAGTAGAGTCAGCGGAAGACGCCAACCCCCACACCCCCCAAGCTCCACATAGTTCTTGCGATGGAGTTCTTATCGAGCAAGGCGTCCCGGTTGTTCGGGCACCCTAAACCCTACACTCAAACCCTAAACCCTGAACTCTAAACCCTAAACCCTAAACTCTAAACCCTAAACTCTAAACCCCTAAACCCTGAACTCTAAACCCTAAACCCTAAACTCTAAACCATCCCTACTAACCTGTTTTAAGCCCTGAAGCCTGCGCTCTGATCAGGCGAAAGTGGGCTGGTGGGATTTTGCAGATGCATTTCAGGCCCTGCCTGTGTCTGAGGGTTTAGGGTTTAGGGTTTAGCGTTTAGGGGGGGGGGAGGAGTGTAGGATTTAGGTCTTAGGAGGTTTAAAGTTCAGGTGGTTTAGGCTTTAGGGTTGGGAGGATTTCGGACAGCCAGGCTTCTGATAAGTCACAGTGCAGTTTGGCATTTAGGAGCCCGCATACTCAGCAAGAGGCCGACTCCTGCAGTTCTAGAGTCGCGAAAACCCTTTCATCAGTGTATCCATCTCCTCTGGATCTTACCGGGTAACATTGTTTTTTCGGCGGGGTGGGTGGGTGGGTGGGTGGGTGGGTGTTGTATTTGTCGAGGCTTCGTGCTTGCATCGTCGGTGGCATTGACGTTCTTTATGATGGTGTTTTTTAGCACTACCAAGATCAGCAAGTTGACACTTCAGGAGCCTATAGACCGACCTATAGGCCGTAAAACCTAAACGGAGCCGCGAGGGACCTCAGAATCGCCAGCAGCTACACTCCGGCTGGGTCTCACAGCTCCGCCAGGAGTGCTTCTGCGGAAGCAGTTGCCCCAGCGACATTCTCGAGCGCTTGCGTGAGCACGTGGCGAAACCGTGTAGCCAGCCGCGGCCCTAGTGTTTACTTACCTTTGGTTAGTGGGGAATGGAGGAATGGGGTACAATTATAACTACGATTACTACCATTCTTCCCTTCCCTACTAACCAAAGGTAGGTTTAGGGTTGAATGAGGGTTTCGGGGCACCAGTGTGCTTCTGGGTTTAGGGGTTTTCCCTACAGGGGTTTTCGAGCTTTATGTGGCTTACATGTGGGATTCCATCAACAAAGAGTCAGAGAGATTCCGTCCTTAGGTGTCCAGCCCCGAGGGTTTCGAGTAGAAGGCTTTAAACCCTGAATCCTGAAGAGATTGCATTCCCCAATCCCCAAAGCCTTGAACCTTCAACTTGAAATCCAAAGCTGTAAGCCCTGAAACCACGAATCCCAACCCTCAAATTTAAGCTCTAGACCTCACACTCTAAGACCTACTAAGCCCAGATCAAAGGCTCCTTTCTTGGTTTCCTTTGCAGTCGCATGCAAAGGGCATTTGTGAACAGTGCACGCCCGCAGGGGGAGCCAAGGCGGGAGAAGAGGATCATTGCACTTTAAAACGTGACCCGAATCACAACCGCCGTGAACCTGCACGGCAACCTCCGTAAGCCAAGCCAAAAGTATAGGCCATATAGGTGTATGGACCCTGCAAGACCTTAAGGTAATCCCTATGAAACCTTACGTATACAAGTATATAACCTAAAGACTTATACTGCGACTTACAAAGCCCATACCCCAAACCGTATAAGGCAAACCTACAAAAAGCCCCATGCCTCAGCCTATTTGGCCCAGTCGTGTGTCGCTTCACTCCTGGGAGTACTTCATGGAGAAGCACGGAGCCTTCCTCAGGTCTCAGTTTTAGGGTTCAGGTTTAGGGCCTATTTAGGGGTTTAGGGTTTGGGCTTTAGGGTTTAGGTTTAGGGTTAGGGCCTAGTTAGGGGTTTAGGGTGTGGGGTTTAGGGTTCAGGTTCTTGAGGATTTGTTCTCATTGGGGTTCAGTTTAGGGGTTAAGAAAAAGTGCTTCATAAGGTATTACAAGGTTTGGGTTTCAGGATGTAATATTAAGGGTTGTGTAGGGTTCAGTTTAGGGTTTGATAGGTTCAGCCTTATTTTTGGAAGGGGTGGTTACTACATTTACTACTTGTTACTACATGTTGCCCTAGGAAAGGTCCAGTTCAGGCTTCAGAGGCCTCCTATAAAAGTACCTGAGGGCCAAGCTAAAGACCGATATGGCCCCGTATGATGACTTGGAGTTCCGGGATTATGGTTGAAGGTGTTGGGTTGAGGGTTCAAGGATTGCGGTTAGGAGGGTGATCACTCTAGAGGTCTGAATATGTGGTGGTAGCATGATGGTCTCAAGTTGGTCAGACAGTAAGTGCCATAACCTAAAACCTGGTCTAACCATGGGGTCTCCTACATATTTTGGCTAAAGGAATCCAACCCTAAACCCTAAACCCCAGACCCTAAACCCTAACCCTAGGGTTTAGTATGAGAGGATAGGAGCTTGCGGCCTACCAGTCGAGTTGGGTCCGCCCGGACTAGGAAGCCGACCTTCAGAGGTTGACGGCATAGGATTCCTGGAGGCTCTCCAAGGGTTTAGGGTTTAGGGTTCAAGTTTTAGAGTAAGATTTGTGCAGCGAGCTAGGTGTTGTTGGGATGTTCGATGTCAGAAGTGTCTTATGGTTTTCCCATCTTATCTTTTCTTGATGCCAGCACCTCCCAAGAATCAACTAGATGCGGCTGTCACGCATGCTCCCTCAGACACACGGGGTGTGAAGAATTAGTAAGCCTAAACCCTACACCCTGCACCTGAAACGCTATGCTAAGCAAGACCTAAGGGACCGGGAGCCTTCAAGTGGAGCTTGTGCTTCGATTGAGGACCTGGGGCGCCGCAGATGCTATCGCACCTCATGGCAGAGGTGGGATCGCTAGGTGTTTGAGCCAGGTCGAGAGTCTAGAAAAGGCCCCTTATAATAGGCTCTTTTTGGAGGGGTGGAAATATTTAATAGTATCATCTTATCATAAGGAAGCCCTAAGGAATAGTGCTAGTAGTCGTTATTCCGGCCACTGTACTTGATTTTCATGAAGAATGTGAGTAGGCATTCCGGCCCTTGTATTAGAGTTTTCATGGTTTGGGAGTTTAAGGTTTTCGTGCTTGACTTCTTTCTGTTTGGTGGTTTTGCGTTCAGCGTTTATTCTCTTGCAATCTGTTTGTGGTTTCACTACTTCTGTTTCGGTGGTGGGACTTCCGTGTTGCTTCAAAATTATTTGGATTTAGAATGTTTGGTTTTCAGTGCTCTTTCGAAAGCTCTCGTGTCTAGGGCTGGGGTCTGGGAAAGCCTTGAACCTTATACCCTAAACCCTACCCCCTGAACCCTAAACCCTATCAGAGTGGCAGGGCTTGGGCGAACCTTGAGGTCCATGTACCTGGGAAAGTTTATGGGCAGTTCTCTGAATGAGGGTCCTGTTTAAGGACCAGAAGCACCCTTACATAAAGGTACCCTTAAAGGGACCCTGATTAAGAGAACTACCCATGTACATTGGCCTGAAAGGGGCACCTATTTAGTAACTCTACTTCGAGCTTGGAACGACTAGTAAAAGGTATCCGTCCAGAAATACGATACACTATGCGCAAAATCCCTCGTTCTAGATGATGAGGGCTCCTATGCTCTACCAACCCTATGCCCTGAATTCTAACCCTCCATGCAAACCCTCTATGAAGAGCTCAAAGAGTCGATCATTGAACCTTAAGCCCCACACCCAGAGACATCTGAACACTATAATAACTAGAACCGGGTTTCTATCAGCGCATTCCTCAACCAAGGGTTCGGGATATAATATGTTTTACAAGGGTTACAAGGGAATATCGATTTAATAACCAGTTTAAAACCTAAAGTTACCTAAAGCCCTACACCCTAAACTTACAGCAAAACTAGCCATAGCTCCTGGAGGTCTCCGCCCACTCTAGTTCAGAAGCACAGCCGTAAGCTGTATTCTGTTTCTAAGTGCGCTTTGTGCAGGGCACTACTTCCTAACTCCTTCAAACCCAAAGGACTGTAAATGCCTATATATCTTATTGGCTGCAAACTCAACTTTTCAACTTTTGGGGTTCTTATAAAGTAGTCGATTCTGAAAGTCTCAACGTTTGTTTCCTTGGGCTTTGGGCCAGTGAGTTATATATACACACATGAGGGGTTTAGTGTTTAGGGTTATTAGGATTTAGGGTTTAGGGTCTTCCAGAACCCCTAATACCATTCCGAATCATTCCGAATCTAGGAACTCTGGTTCTTCTGTAGGTACTACGGACTGGGACTCTGTGCCATGGTCCGAGGTACTGCAGAATCTCTCGTCAACGGTCTACCGCCCGACTGTGCGAAGCGCGTCGGCAGGCACTTTGGTAGCTTCATTTTCACAAGCTCGGGTAATGGGGAGGTCGGAATTATCAGTAGTAGTATACCCTTGCCCTACAGTTGCCGTCTCTATGCGATGATACCATAGTGTGATTTGTCACCGACTTGCGTACACGTACACCTTGTGCTCATGTTAGGTTCTTGCCAACTTTGTTTCACATCGCAGCTTGACTGCTCAAGACCAGCTTTGCGCTAGGTCCAGCAAAAGTCTGGCTGCGCCTGGGGAGGTGCAGTCTTTGACCTTTAGCTGAGCGTCAACCATTACGGCTTTAAGCTCTGATTGTGCCTCGTGCTTTGCTTTGCTCGCATAGCTACGATCCACAGTTGGTTGCCCATAAGTGGAATCCTCCGCTTTTCACAGGTTATCAGCCGTAGGACCTCTGCATCCGATTGTGGATTGCTGTGCCGCTTGGCACTCGGATCGCCTGATCCAACAAGCATCCGATCACTGCCAGTTTCCTGGCCCAGACCCCGTTCGGACTTGTGTCCGGTCGCGCCACCGAGAGAATGGCGACTCCGATCGGTTCTCCCCGTGTCCCCTCGACTGTCAGTTCTTCACTAGTGATGCCAGCCGCACGGGATGACGTGGAGCCCGATGACAGTGCCCACGCGGCCCGCTGCGCCTCGCATGCTTCGCTCGCTCGCTCTGCTAATGCTTCGCTGCTTGCTTCGCCTGCTGAGGACGATCAGAGTGCTTTGCTGCATGTGCCGCTTTTGCCATGCACCGCTTCCGCAACGCCTGGCACGATGAACGCCGATACTCGTGCTTTGCCTGCGTTACTTGCTTTGTCTGCGTCTGCTGCTTCTGCTTCGCACCATTCTTCTCTTCCGACCGATTCTTTTCCTTGTCCTCTGTCCCTTCGCGGGGATCCAGAGGGCGCCCTTTTTGGGTCCGGGCCAGACGTGGTCGCCAGTCTTGATGCTGCAGTGGCTAGCATGGCAACTATGCCCGTGTTCCACCCGCACATTCCGTCGGCATACGGTGTTGCCAGATCGCTGTTGATGTCATTTCAATCGATGAAAATCGTACAGCGGAACCGGGGTATGGGTGCGATGTCCTTTGAACAGATGGTTTTCAAAGAGGAGGACCTCCAGGATCCACAGCCAGAGGAGTGGCCCGATATGATTGCCCAGTCTCCATTGCAGGTCATCCAGTCGATGCGATTGGCGATTACCAACAATACGGTCGCACGGGTGACGCGTGAGGACATCAAACTGCCGCCGGCTTCTTCATGGAAAGGCGAGTGCCAACGATTCGCCAACCAGGCGCTGATCCGATACAGAGCCTTATGGGTTTGACAAACGAACTCAACTACCCTACCATTGAGCGTAGTAGCGATGATCGGCTGTCCCTGATACAGCACAGCTTTTCGATGCAACTGCAGAGTGCTGTGAGCGCGATGGCGCAGGAATTCAGACGGCATGTTGGCTCGGCGGGAGGGTCTGCTGCTGCTTCCTCCTGCCCAAGCGATGCGCCTTCCGCTGGTAGCGGAAATGTGCATGAGGCTCAGGAGCGGACCGCGAATGATGCACCCTTGCCTCCGCCTACGGAGGCTCCGCCGCCTCCGCCCACGCAGGATGCGATTATGAGCGTGGATAGCGAGGCAAGGGCAGAGGAGCCAACGCCTGATGTTTTAAGCTTTGCAGGTTCTGAAAAGAGACGTGGCTCGATGTACGACCAGAGTCCGGTTGACACTTTTAAACTCCGCTCCTCCCGCGCCTGAGCTCGCGTCGAGGGGGGTGTGATTTGTCACCGACTTGCGTACACGTACATCTTGTGCTCATTTTAGGTTCTTGCCAACTTTGTTTCACATCGCAGCTTGACTGCTCAAGACCAGCTTTTCGCTAGGTCCAGCAACAGTCCGGCTGCGCCTGGGGAGGTGTAGTCTTTGACCTTTAGCTGAGCGTCAACCATTACGGCTTTAAGCTCTGATTGTCCCTCGTGCTTTGCTTTGCTCGCATAGCTACGATCTCTGCTTTGTGACCGAGAGTTAAGTGGAATCCTCCGCTTTTCACACATTGTATACCCCAAAGTGGGCACTCGTTCTACGATTCAGGTCCCCCGAAAAGATACTTAAGCATACTTGGAGTCTGCATGAGGGTTGAAGGTTTAGGGTTAGGATTGCAGGGAGTTTTTGTTGACCGATTTGGGTACTGCGGCCTTTTGGATTTTCAAGCCCAGCAGTATTTCTGAAGTGAACCCCCCGACCTGTGGATCCAACATCCTGGGTGATCCAACATCTTCTTTTCTGAAGGATTTAGGGTTTAGGGGGTGATATCCCAAAAAACTGTGTTGTGAGTCAGGGTCTAGGATGTAGGGTTTATAGGGTTTAGCCCTCTATTTTGTCGTGCTTGGGGCTACAGAACATGTTACTGGGCTCAGTTGCAATCATGTGACTATGCCCGTTAAAGACTGAAATCTTAAGCCCCAAACCTCCATCTCCCCAACAGCTAAACATTTGAATCCCCGGAACCTAAACTCCTGAGGTTCTTCACCAGTGTCAGGTGAAGTTGACGACTCTTGCCAGGAGGTCACTCTGTAGTTTGCCTCTACCGGGCTGGAGATTTGGAGATTGGCGGGGTCTGGGCTTGTGGCCTATGGGTTTCTGGTTGCAATGAAGCTTGTAGGACATCTGCTAGATTCTGGCAGAGCCTCTACCGTATGCTGCACGCATGGCCTAGGACACTCTGCAGGAGTGTTGGTGAAGTGTGGATGTAAGATGCTTTGGGCATTTGTAGCCAAATAGCAGCCCCACGGACTACCCAACACTTGACAAGTGAGTGATTTTTGCGGCGCAGACGAGTTCCTAGAGGGGATGGACATTCGAGCCTATCAACACTCCATATAGCGCACTACACCAGAGCCTCCCAGCCCCAAACAGAAACCCTGAACCCTGGAACCCTAAACCATAACTCCCAAAGCTAAACCCTGAACCCTGCCCGCAAACAAGTCCCTTGAACCTCGAGAAACCCGCCAAACCTTGCTTACAAAGCCTTATAGACACTTTATAGAAACCCTAGTAAATTTTCGATACAGAACGCAGCCTTTATGTAGAGCCGTTATGGAAGCCCTTTTCGATCCCTTAAGGGAGCCTGAAAGCAACTCTTCGAACCTCAGGAAGCCCTAAAGCCTAAACCCTCAACCCGAGGCCCAAAACCCTAAAGCCTATAGCCCCTTTAAACAATAAACCCCGCAACCCCAAACCAAAAGCCCCTAAACCCGAAACCCTGAACCCTCAACGGAATCTCAAGAAGCCCCGGCAGGACCTGGCCCTTTTCTTGGCTCGACATTCGTTGTCGCCGACCAAATCCGAGGCATCGAAGGGCTTGTAGGGTTTAGGGTATGGGGGGTTTGGGGTTTCAGGCAAACTCTGCCTGTGACAACTTCCTGTTTCAAGGGCTAGGCTCTGGAAGTAAGGAATCATAATCTACTAGTTTGTCAAGTTTGTGGCTACAGGTAACAACAACAACAACCCAGGGAACCCAGGTTTGGAACCTGGGTTTAACCTGGGTTTACCTGGGTTCTAACCCGGGTTAAACCTGGGTTCAAACCTGTACTTGTTCAGCTCCCAGCTGAACACCCTAAATCCTAAATCCCTCAACCCTGAAACCCCAAGTGTGCACAAACCAAGAGAGAGGTATCCGAGAGGTTCAGTTTCAGAGGGCTGAGGCTGCATGCGCCTGTTGTATATAGTCTGCACTTACACCTACAAAGGCGTCTACTATATAAAAAACTTAAGGGCCAACGTATATATATATATATATATATGTATATGCGATGTGGGCAGATGGACACTGAGGGCTTCGGTTTTAAAGGCTTGGGTTCGTGACACTCTGGATTTAGCGTTTTCGAGCTTGAGGCTGAGAATTTAGGCTCCAGTTGTTAAGTGAACGCTAGGGTCCAAAAAAAGTGAGGGTTTCCACAGTTACGGGCTTTTAAGTCGAGCACCTGCGAGAATGTGAAGTTGGCGGGGCTAAGTCGTTCTGCAATACTGATATTGACACTACTGTTAGTACCACGACTTGTTTAGGTCTACAGGGTAGAGGCTTTTCGCATGTATGCCTGGAATTTCAGCTGCAGGCAGCTCCAAAACCCCTCCAAACCCCAGAGCCCTTCGCCGTGAGGGCTCGCGAAAATCCTCCACGAAGGCCTGCTGCATGTCATTTGAGTGATTTTAGGAGATTGCGTTGGCTTGTCTACCGTTCTTCTTCATAGGTGAAAGATGAAGGAGGTTGCTCAGTCTGTGGCATAGAAATCCATAATCCCGTCATCCGGCAAAGCTGAATGGTCCAAAGTGCCTCATCCAGGCACTTGGGGTACCGGGTAGTAGCAATGCACGAGAGTGATATCGGGGAATATACTTTGTGCTTGAACTCGCAGGAATACTCCTTAAACGAAGGGGTGCTTGATGGCTGTGGATTTAGGATGATTGGTTCTGGGATCCCCTATGCCTTAACCTAAGGGCATGAGGATCATGATGTTCCGACTTTCTGGCTCCTATTGTAGAAACACGTTGGAATTTGTTTGTTGGGTGGAGCAGTACTCTATGGCCTTTGCTTGTTCTGCCGGGGTCAATTAATTTTGTAGAAGCGGTTTTATAGAGTTGCATGGAGGTTTAACATCTTTGATTGTGCCGGGACTCTGCAAGAGGGTGTCCTTTTCAGAGGTGCCCGAATGTGAAGTTTGCTGGATCGAAATGTCAAAGGATCCTCAGGAAGAGCCGTCTGCAGAGCCCACCAAATACCCTCAATCACTCAACCTCAAACCCTCAAGCGCCTCAAGCTGTGTCAGGAGAAACCCTCGTCACGCAGCGCAGCGAGAGGCGATGATGACGCAGCGACGAAGGCACTGTTTTGGAGTCTTGGGGCTGTCTGCGGTGCAGAGGATTTGAATGGCCTCGATGTGTTTAAGATTCGATCAAGCATGCAAAGAATGGGATCTCCTCCTGTGATCCTTATCTTGGAGATGGCTGTAATATACTCAGCCGCCCGGAACCTCAGTATTTACGCATGGTTTGGCATCGCTCATGGGCCTAGAAGAGCACCTGACTGTCTACCACGGTCTAGGGTTTAGGGCCTAGTGTTTAGGGTTAGGAAGCGCGCCAGAAATTCGATCACAGGCAGCTCCCAGTGTAACTGCGGCGGGAGGCGCACCAGGCCTGGACGGAGTTAAATGCCAGGATTCTGGGAAAGAGGGCTCTGGTTTCATGCTTGTGGTGCAAGTTTAGGGTTTAGGATTTAGGGTTTAGGGTTTAGGATTTAGAGTGTAGGGTTTAGGATTTAGGGAATTTAGGGTTTAGGATTTAGGGTTTAGGGTTTAGGCAGGATAGAGGACTTCGTAAGCAGGTTCTACAAGTGGGTGAACTACACTTTATCTTGGGGGACATCCTGTTTACATTTCTGACTCTCTGGCTCAGTCTTTGGATGCCACACCAAGACCCAGCCCCTTTAAACCCCAGCTCATATGTAGGGGCCTGTATGATTAATTACAATTGCGGCCCTCTGCTGCAGGCGTGCTTGTTGTCCCAACACCGCAGGACCCAAGGAGGTACGCAGGGATGCGGCGGGGGGTACAGAAATTCGAGCATAGTATACTACTCTACACGATACTCTACTATATACTACGGGGCATCAAGGGCTTCGAGTTTGGGGCTTTGTGTGAGGTTTGTATAGCGCTTCATGGCTTCTGGGGTTTCAGGATGTCGGACGTTGGGATTACGTGACTTCGGTGACAAAGTTGGGTTTGAGGGTGTATTCTTCGAGAGCTTACCCTGACATCCGTGATGTAGCAGTAGGACACAGCATGCTGTACAGATACCTGCACCGTGGACCGTTGGGCGTATGGTTTAATTTGCTGGGGGTTTGAAACAGGGCTGTGCCTACTGGGCCGTTGCATCGCCATGCGAAGAGTATCCCTTTGAGCTACAAACCGACTCGTATTGAAATCATGAGGTTGACGTCCGATCTCTTTCTACGATAGCTGCGATAGGGCCTTTAGGAATAGAATCGGCATTTGGAGTAAACTATAGTATGGTTTTCATTCGCTTACAGTATACCTTAAACCGCAATATATACTCTAGTATACGCTAAGCTGATCCCAATTCTATTGTTGAAAGCATCGATACGGTTGATGATAGAAATCCTGCATTGCCCATAAGAAGGAATATACCATTATGATTCCCATAGCTTAGGGTCCTTAGGGTAATGCAGGATTTATATCACCAACCGTATGATGGCCTAAACCTCAACCTTGAAACAACCAGGGTTCATGAGGACTCTTGGGGGGAGGGGGGTAGGGGGCCTTAATGCCTAAGGACTTAAGAAGGTCTATTTAAGGAAGTATAGTCCCCTACCCCCCTCCCCCCTACCCCCCTACCAGTCCCCATGAGGGGTGTGAGGGTTCAATGGCATTAGGAATCATCCGGGGTCTGGCGTTTAGGGTTTTAGGATTCAAGGGCACCAGGGGTCATTGGAGGTCTATGGGGTGTTTAAGTTTAGGGTTTTAAGGTTCGGGGTTGGCTTGTTGCTTGCGGGCTTAGTTAACTGGGTTTCAGCGGTTTAAGGCTGTAAGGCGTGAGTTTGGTGATGTACTTGAAGGGGCAGGGGACTTAGTAAGTTGGTTATAAGTCGGGTTATAATTAATTAGGGTAACTCCACTTAGGGCACTTATAACTCTACTTATAACCTACTTACTAAGTCCCCTGCCCCTTCAAGTAGCTTTGAGCGGCTGTGAGAACTGGCGACTTCTTGTCAGTCGCGAAAAAAGACCGACACATCAACTTTTGGCGGACGCCTGTACTCCATTGGCTTACTCAAAGAGTGGATTGTGGGTATCCCAATTAACCCTATGGTGTGTGTTTTGCGTGCTTTGAGGGGCTTCCATCTTAGCTTTTAATTGCCCTTCGGGTTGCAACCCCGAGTCTCCGTCCCTGGAGTACTCGTAGCGTTCCGGCGGGACTCCCTAAACCCTGATCCCAAAAAACCCAGGCCCAAGCCCTGAAATCCCTTACCCCTGCCCCTACAACCCTATAACCCCATAAGCTCCCTGAACTTCCAGAAACTCGAAAAAATAACCATCTCTAAAGCCCTAAACTACCTAAGATCTGTCTTCTCTCAATCCAGGCCCATGGATCTTGAAGCCGCGCGTGCAGCGGCGGCGGCGGAGACGCCGCAGGAACTCTGCGAATCAATAGCTCGGACTTTAGTCAGAAGAGGCCCTGCAGAGTCTTAGGGTTTACAGGGTTTAGGGCTTTGGGTCTAGTGCTCAGGGGGAGGGGGGGCGGGGGGACTTTTGTAAGAAAGGGCTCCATAGTTTATGGCTTCTGGTTTTTAAGGATTACATAGGAGGTTCAGGGTTTTACGGGGATTGGGGTTTTGCGTCTAGGGCTTCTAGGGGTCTGCGGGCTGCTCAAGGTTGGGTAGAGCTCAGGGTTTAGGAGCAACTTAGTATCCCGGGGCTCTCAACCCTAAAGCCTAAACCCTAAACCCTACTCTAGCTGAGACTTACGCCTTGGTGATATTTCGAAGTTCTTGAGCAGATTCCCTGTCATGGGGGTGCCAGGGACCTTCTTTCCTTATTGGCTGTAAACTCAACTTTTCAACTTTTGGGGTTCTTATAAGGTAGTCGATTCTGAAAGTTTCAACTTTTGTTTCCTTGGGTTTTGGGCCAGTGAGCTTCAAGTACCTCATCATGAAATGTCCTACTGCTACTGATCTCTACCGGGGCTGAAACGACAAAGCCCCGAAACCCCGCCTTTCCATCCTTGCCCCCAACCCCGAAACCCTAAACCCTCAAAACCCTGAACCTTATATAAACCCCAAACCATAAGCCTCAGCCCCAACTGTCTCCTGTCCGACAGGATCCGCGCCTCCGAACGGCGCCCGTTGAGCCGGGCGAACAGATCAGCCACTGGACCTGGAGACGCGGGCTTTCAGGTAGGGTTTAGGAAATTAGGGGATTAGGGTTGGGTTTAGGGTTTAGAGTTCAGGGTTGGAGGGTTGGAGGGTTTCGGAGTTTAGGCTTCAGGCTTTCAGGGTTGGAGGGCACCGGGGTTAAGGCTTGAGAGTTTGGGGCTTAAGGCTTCTTCCGGGGTTTACGTTTGCTTGTGCAAGGTTTCTGTGTTGGCGAAATGTTCAAAGCCCGAAGCCTTAACGCCCGAGGCCGATGCCCAAGATCATGCCATGGGCCTAAGACTCCTGAAACCTGAAACCTGAAGCCTCAACCGACGACTTCTGCCATCTACGACCTAGACTCTACAACCCCCCAAACCTTAAACCGCAAACCCTAAAGCCTCCCAAATCTAGAAACCCTCAACCGAGGCTGGGGGGACTTTGAAGCCAAGCTGCAAACAGCCACAAAGCTCCTCGGCTGCACACTGCTGCGCTCAGGGTTGGGGTTTAGTATCTTTAGGGTGCAGGGCTGCCCGGAGGGTCCAAGTACTTTGGTCTCAAAATCAGCGCTGGTAGTGTGGGCGCTTGAAATTTTTGAAACGGGCCTGCTACAATCGCAAAAAGGAGCCCGGACGACTAGCAAGATTAACTCTTCGGGCTTCTTGATTATCTGACTGGTCTTAGAGGTGCGGGTGCTAGTGGCTTTGGATGCAATTCCCATGCCTGACTCCTCCAGGGAGGCTTTTGCAGGGACTAAAAGGGAACAAGGTTACTAGTTCTTGGTACTTGTGTAATTAATGCACTTGCAGAACTTTATGAAAGCCTCACATAGTTTCACAGCCCCACAAAAAAGACACCCTCAGCAGCACCTTCAAAAAGCCCCCATACTCTTATACAAAGACTGATAAACGAGCCTAACAAGGCCATGGTGGGCGACCATGGATCCAAATTTTCAGCCGCCCCGGCGCAGATTCAGAGCGCCAGTTGATTACAGTAAACGCCATAAAGTTGGAAACCGGATTAAGGCGAAATAGTGCTGGGATTCCCTATACATTACTCTTAAGGATTGAGGCTATTGGGTTTCCAACCTTTGGGCTTCTACTGTGGTAGTTCCGTTTGTCTGTAGGGCCTCTAGGATTGCTTTAGGGGTTCAGGGTTCCAGAGATTGGCGTTCAGATGGGTAAAGGGTTTGGGGTCGGTTTAGGATAGGGGCTTAGGCCGCACCAAACCCTAAGCCATAAAACCCCTAAACCTTACACACTAAAGCCCAGACTTTGCGTTTTAAGGGTTTAGGGTCGAGGCTTCAGGTCCCCCGCTGCTAAAAAAGCGCGACCCGGTTTTGTAGCCTGGATTTTAGAGTATCCGCTGTAGGAGGCGCGGCATTAGTCAGATTTCCTTGCATGTTCGGAGTGTCCTCCTGAATCTATGGAGACGCAGTTGTTGCAGAGAAGCAACTTATGGCAGCAGCAGCAGCAGCCACGACAAGACAAGGAGCGGTTGTGAGTGTGCCGGATATGTCTGCGGTGAGGATGGTTCTGATGATGAGAATGTAATTAGATGTTGCTGGTGTTGGTGACGATGCTGCTGACGAAGAACTAGAAGATGATGCTGACGCTGATGCTGATGCACTGGGCTTTGGAGTACCATGCTTTAATACTTTTTTCTTAAAGGAGCCATTATGAAATAGAAGTTTATACTTGTTTCTCCCTGGTTACTTAAAAGCCCAGTGCAGGTGACTAGAAGGCCCCTGTGATGATAACGATGACAGCAGCAATGGCCACATGACACATTCTCTGCCAGGGCCAACGCCTGCGAGGCGTCTGGGTAGCTGGGAAGATTTCGATTTTCCGGGCTGCGGGAGGCTTCATGTCTCTAGGCCGACCTGCTCCTCGTTTGGGGCAGGGAGAGAAAGAGACCTGCAAGTAGCTTTAATGGATTTCACGTGGCTGTTGTAATAAAGAGCATGTAGCCTTCAAAGTCGAAGCAAGGTTCAAGGAAGAAGATTTCCTGGAAGCGTTCAGGGGCTTGATATTTTACCCCGAGTCCCTAAACCCCTAAACCCCAAACCCCTAAACCCCAAACCCCTAAACCCTAAACCCTATTCTCCTCCCTCCGCCATCCTGTACGATATTCGATCCTGAATCCTCCCCTACTCAGGAAAGCCGAAAAATCCCCTACACTAAGCTAAGCCGCGTAAAGCGTGTACGTACACTCTATGCCAGAAGTCCAAACATCCCGTGCACCGTGAATCCGTAAGAACCCAAAGCATTGTTTTGGTACCTTAGAGACCCTTAGCCGAAAAAAGTCGAGTGTCTAGCCTACAGATTCGAGGTTTGCTCTCGGGTGTTTGGGGGCCTGTTGCTTTTGGGGCTCAGTGTTTCGGGGGTTTCGGATCCGTCACTTCGTGGTTCGGTGGTTTCAGGTTTTGCACCCAAAACTTAAGGGCTCAGCCCGTAACTCTATACATGAACGCTTCTGGGTTCGTGGGACGCCCTGGAGGAGTCGATCCATGTGCAGGCGATCCGTGCGGTGAACAGCTCACTCAGCGCTACACGGAAGGCAGAGCCCTAAACCCTAAACCCCAAAGCCCTAACCCAAAACCCCGAAACCCGAAACCCCTAAACCCCCAAACCTCCAAACCCTGCACCCCTAAACCCCGAAACCCTAAACCCCTAAACCCTAAACCCTAAGCCCCTATACACCCTAAACCGGTTCATGTTGTCTACTCAGGGTAGGAACTTTGAAGCTTCGGGTCTGATGATTCCAGGACCCCCCAAGAACCCTTTGAAAGAGTCCCTAATTATAGTAGAAGCCAGAAAGTTGGAACTTAGCTTTAGGAGGATTAGTGCTAGGATCCCTTATGCTTTACCTTAAGGGCATGAGGATAATGATGTTCCAACTTTCTGGCTTCTACTCTATGGCCTTTAAAAGTGGATATTGGGGCATATGAAAGGGTAGCTGGGGGGTCTAAGTTGAGACCCTAAACCTCTGAAGCGCCTCGGGTGTTTGAGAGTTTAGGCCGCACTCTTATAAGGGTTTAGGGTTGAGGGTTTAGGGTTTAGGGTGTAGGGTTTAGGGTTTAGCTGGGGTTCAGTTCCGACTGCCCTGATGGCTCATGCCTGCAGGGGTTATAGGATTCAGGGTCAGGGGTTTGGGATTAGAATTTTAATCTTCTTGTGGTGCGAGAGGTGTCTTGGGCGTTGGGCAACCGCGAAAGGGAACTACTCTTCCGAAATCCTGCATTTTCACCGATGGTGAATTATAGAACTTGCATCGTGTGACACCGCACGATCAACACCCTTCTACCGGCATTTGCAGATAATATCGGGGCCTTAATGGTTAGAATAGGGTTTGGGGGGGGTATATTATGCTATAATCATATTGAGGAACCCCCAAACCCTATTCTAATTATTGAGGCCCTTACATTACCTAGCTCTGTCAACGAGACTCCTTGCCTCGAAATTCGCCCTGGCACGGTTAAAAGGACCCTTGATCGTAGACCGCCTGCTATCCCAAACAGCGAAGCCCAACAATCGAACATAAGCAACAAGCCGGAGAAAGCAAACCACCCTACACTGCATATCCCCGAACCTTGACTCACTACCCACAGGCCTTGATTCTTCGTGTCGCCAGTGGCACTATGGGCTCTGCCCGGCCCCGCATTCAGAGGGGCGACGATGCGCATCTTGGCCGCCCTGAAGCTCCAGGCCTTAGTATAGTGCCTGGATGTATCTCCAGAGTCGACTGTTGTAGATTTTATTTGTTTATAGCCTTGAAAATAGACCATAAATCCTAAACCCTAAATCCTAAACCCTAAACCCTAAAGAGAGCTTTACAACTTGATCCTTAGAGTCGGGCTGGGGTTGCCAGGATAGCACAGAGTGTATCTGCAAGGAGTAGAATGGGATAGTGTTACAAACTATAGAGAGACCACTGCATATAGGCCTTCATGTTTAGACGGTGAAATGAGTTTCAGGAGCTTGTGTTGTTGAGACTTAGGGCTACACTTTACCAGACTTTACCAAGCTGAAGATTATTTCATACGTCCAGCCCATACATGCATCCGAGTTATCCTTGATTCTACGCCCTACGCCCTGGATGCGTGTCTGCTTGGCAGACCAACCAGTGAGAGGGAGGGGTGAGGTGTCGATCCAAAGCGTGCAACGGGGAGGTGTTTTCAGGCCACGAACAGTCAGGCAAGTACCCTCATGCCTGTAGCTATATGCTCTGTAATTTCAAGGCCCTGATGTTATGATGTTTTTCCGACAGTCGTAAATGAACATGTTAGACAATCGCCAGACCAAGTGCCAGATTCTCAGGCAGATGCCGGCAATTTTCATCACGCCGGGGAGCTCAGTTGAGGAAGTCTTGGTCTTATGGGGCACAGCAAATTCACATAGGCCTGAATAATTACAATACTGTTCCCTAGGGTTCTGGATGTAAGTGTGCTGTACTGTGCCCCCAGTATATTATACTATACCCCCAAACCCAATTCGAGTGATGAAGGCCCCTATATTCGTGAGGCTTTCAGGGGCGTGAGGGTTGAGTGCAGGCTCTTGGGTCTGCTCAGGGTTATTCAAGGTTTCGGTCCTACTGTATTGTTTCAAATGCAGGAAGGGTATCCACTCAGCTGGGTGGGGCCTGGCAGGTCTTTCGTGGTTTTGTATCGACGTAGATTATTCCTCAAGATTTTAAAACATCAGCCCGGGGACACTAACCCTCTTCATCGATGAAGAGCTCCAAGCATGTCATTCTGTCCTGCAGTCGCATAGTGTGCATCGGACACTAATCACACCATACAACAACTGCGAACCAGAGAAATAGATCTGCGATGGAGGGAACAGTTCCAACTGCGCCCAAGTTCATCAGCCAAAGGTCGTGAGGCCTAGTTAACCTGGCAGGCCTGGTCATGAACCCAGGGTTTTTTAAATCAGTTTCCCTTAAACCCACCCATAGGCCCCATAGTAGTTCCTTTTTGGGGTTCGCATTTAGAATCCTATAAGGTATTCCCAAAAAGGAACTACTATGATCTGCCGTGGCCGCGCAGGCCAAACGACACTAGCTGCAGCAGAACAACCAAGTTTGGCCGTGGCCGCGCGGAGGGCAGCAGGACCGAGCCAAACCCTAAACCCTAAATCCTAAAAAAGGGGCGCTTAAAAAAAAAAAACCTCTAAACCCTATAAACCCTAAACCCTATAAACCCTATAAACCCTATAAACCCTATAAGCCCTATAAACCCTATAAACCCTATGAACCCTAAACCGGTGTTCGGCCCCGGGGAGAGATTCACGGTTTTCAGGGCAAAGGGGGCTTTAGGGATCAAGGTTTGCGGTGCTGTTTGGCCGGCTTTGGGCTCCTTGCGAAGTCGACGGACCTAGAGTTTCCTTAAACTACCAAAGCCTACTTTTTTGTAGGTTCTTATTACAAACCCTAATATGGAATTTATAGAGACCCTACAAAAAAGTAGGTTTTGGTAGGTTAAGGTTGGGCTTTTGGATGAAATGTTTTTGGGCATTCGTTCCTTCGCACGTGTTCCTGGCATTCCGCGCCAGGATGCTGCAGCCCCACGTCGTCATGACGGAGCCCATTGCGTCGAGATCGCCGCTTGCATGGCGATCCTAACCCCTAAACTCTAAACCCTACCTTGAACTACCAAAACCTAGTTGTTTGCAGGGTCCCTATAAATCCGATGCTAGGGTTTATAGTAAGAGCCGTGTAAAAACCCTAGAAAAGTATAGGTTATGGTAGTAGTTGAAGGTACACCTTCACAAGTGGAAGAAGCAGGGTTTGGAGTTGGAGGCTCAGGCGTTATCCGAGATTTAACATAAAGAGCCCCAGTTCAGGGACGTCAACGGGAATTGGGTTCCAGAGCGGAAGGTCAAACGGTTCGAACTTTGAGGTATTGTTTTTGCATTTTTTGAATTTGCAGGCAGTCCGTTAACCGAGAGGCGATGAACTAAAGCACTGTAGGCTTGCAAGGATTAAGGTTGAACGGTGTTGGTGTTAGGTTCCCGCCGGCTGAGGCACTTCAGTGTTGTCTACGATGATGCCCGTGGCAAGTATCAGGCGGGCTCGTCCTTCCATCCTCCTTGCGAAGAGCCTTAAGATCCTCAAGTTCGAGCTCTGTCCTTTCTAAAGCCAGCCCATGCCCTTATTCAGCCCTGTACTCCGAGAAACCTTTCCACACCGGCCCATGCCCTAACTAAGCCCCGTAGTAGGCTTAGGGAGTGGGAAAGTGGAATCCTCAACCTCTGTGTAGTAGTTCAGGCCCAAAGTTGGCCGCAAGGTTGCTGCTTTTCTAGGTTCCTGAGTCGTACCCTTTTGCCCTTTTGATGTTAAACACCCTTTTTCCTACGATTCGGTTTTAATAAGGGGCTTTAATTTAAGGTCCCCTTAATAAAACCGAATAGTAGGAGAAAGGGTGTGCCCTCATTACGGGGCTACTTTTCCATTTTTCAAGCCAATGTAGACCCTTGGTGTCCTCTGGAAAACCACATCACACAAGGCTGCAGGGAGCGCTGTTAATCCTAGTAGTAGAGTAGGCAACCTTTAACCTTATGGGGTAGTATAATCCCTATATAATCCTTATATTGTGGAAAAGGTTAACCTTTGATTCCCCCATGATACCCGACAAGTAAGTAATTCCGGAGCATGTCTTGGGCTGAACCTCGGGGATGCGTGAAAAACCAGAAAGTCCACAACTAAAATCCCGACAAACTCATTGGCCTGTCGATTTAGACTCGAAGTGCCACCTAAGCAAGGCTGAACCCCTTCTGTCGGGAAATTGGAACTGTTACGGCTTCCTTTCGTCGGGTTTGGGGCTGGGGTTCAGGCTCGTTTGCCCCTATCGCTGCATAGTTCGAGCGCACCTTAGACCGCAAACTGAAGCCACCAATGCAATACCATATTTGCAGTATAGTATACCCTCCCATCCGAGTTCCATGATTTTGGCGATCGTAGGACAGTGGTGTTCCGACTTTCTGTGCTTCCATAAAACTTCAACCAAAGACCCAGATCTGGGGTCTCACTCCCTGTACAAACAGGTCATGGATGCTGGATCAAAGTGGGGAACATTCAAGCACCTTGTCAAAGAAAACCCAATACTGCGTGCGAGGTTTGGAGGAACCCCTACACCCTAAACCCTAAACCGAAACTCTGGGAGGTTTAGGGGTTGAGGAGAGGGACAGAGGGGATTTCGGCTCTGCGGCTTTAGGGCTTTATGGTTTGGGGATTTCGGAATCCAAGGGCACCCTGCAAAGGTTGCACACCCCTGATCCCTAAACACGAAGTTAAGCCTAGAGCGTAGAGCGTCGGTCAAAATGTATACGTGACTAAGGCATGGACCGTCGCAAATACTAGGAGATTTCATTTCAAGCACGGAGGGTTTTCGGCGGAGGATGCAGAGTACACAACCCAGGACAGGACTCATAGTTTTCGGCGGAGGATGCAGAGTGCACGACCCAGGACAGGACTCATAGTGCGATTTGGGGCATATGCTCCGGTCTCGCGTTCTATGAAGCCCCAACGGGTGCGAAGCCCAAAAGTCCTAAAACCCAGCAAGACTAAGATCCTAAAGACCCAAACTTCAAAACAAGCAAGGAGCGTTCTAGACCGTGTAAATCCTCGACTCTTGAGACCCCAATTAAATCCCCAAGCAATAGAAAACGCCCTCGCTCCCCGCGTTGTTCGGCTAAACCTGTGAACTCCTCGACCCTTCACTCCCTAAAACCCCAAGCCAAAGATGTCCCTCCTCCCCTAAAACCTAAACCCTCCTCTTCCTTGTCCTCTAAACCTTAAACCCTAAGCCTTTACTATCCCTAAAGCCTAAACCCTAAACCCCTCGTCCTCCCTCCGTTTTCTTCGGTGACCTGCCGAGGAAGATCACGACGAAGGGCAGACCCGTGAGCTGCGGGGCCACTGGGCTTTCTGTGTTTTTTTTGTTTTTTGTCTTTTTCTGGGGGCTTTAGAGGCTTTAAGGTATATGGCTTTCTTTTGGGGGGGGTCGGGGACTTTGGTGTTTGCCTTAGCCGTGAACTCCGACGACTGATTTTTCTACGCATACAGTCCTCTAGACCGTAAACCTCGAGCACTGCGGATATACCATCCTAGGAATCATCAACGTCTGGGGTTTGGGCAAAAAGTTCGAGGAGTTAGGGGCTTAGGGTTCAGGCTCTCTACGGTTTCAGAATTAGTTGATAGCTTGTTTCTGAAGCCTGCCGGAACATGTTGGTCTGTGGGTGTGAGGCGGCACGGCACCTGAATACATAAGCAGGGTTCCTGTTGTATCAAAACTAAGAAACAGACGCAGCCCTATAACTTTAGAAGGGCCACGGTTTCTGTAGACGTTCCCGGCATGCACCACGACAGTCGTTGAGTGAGGACTGGGTCCGCATCGGCAACGCAGAGCTGCTGGTGCGATTCTGCGGCGGTGGCTGCAACCGCCACAGGCACCCCTGACTCGAATTACGAGACGAAACTGCAGACCTGGCATTTCAGCAATCCAAAATTGACGGGTTCCCCCTGTGTTTTGGTATTCTGAGGAAACCCTGATAGGAAAACCCTTGTGTTTGTTCCCAAAGAAGGCTCCTGAACCCCAGACCAAAGCAGAAGCATAAGTCTTTCTTACATCACCCCGAGGAACATATACTCAACTCCCATATATTCCTAAACCTCGAAGCCTAAGAGGAGGTGCGCTGTGCGAACCTTGCGGCCCCAGGTTGTGAAATTCCTTGTGGGGTGTGTACAGCTGTACACCCTTAGTGTATGCCCGAATTGGGTAGGGCATTCGTGCGAGCGAAAGTCCATTGCACTTTAAAAAAACCCTAAACCCCTAAACCCGAGATCCCAAACCCAAATGGAACCTAAGTACTAAGAGCTCAAAGCCGAAACCTCCACACCTTCCACGACCAAAACCCCTACTTGAAGGGGCAGGGGACTTTAAGTTTTGGGTTCAGGGCCGTGAGGCTCGGAACAGTTCCCCAGATCCCTGTGCAGTTTGGGAGCCAGCGATGAGCCCTAAAAACCCCAATCCGAGAGCCCTGGAGCCCCAACAGCCTCAACCTGAAACTCCAGCACTTAAGAATTTGAGAAATCCTGAAACCGCAAAAAGGACCTTTAATAATTTGAGAAAATCCTGAAGCCGCATTAAGACCTGGAATAGTTTGAGAAATCCTGAAACCGCATTAATACTTTGAGTAATTTGAGACATGATGAAACTGCATTCAGACCTTGAGCAATTTGAGAAATCCTGAAACTGCATTAAGACCCCTAATGATTCGAACAAGCCTTAAGCCACATGACAGGCATCACGCCAACCATCGAATGCACGGCCTCGGAGTGGCTCGAAAGGTCTTCGGTTCTTCAGGCAGGCGTAAGAGTGGTCATTTTGTTCAGGGTTTGGGGTTTTGGGTTTAGGGGTTGGGGTTTAGGGATTAGGGATTGGGGTTTAGGGTTTGGGCTTTCGGGTTTGGGGTTGAGGGCTTAGTTTGAGGTTTGGGTTTCAGGGTTTTAGGGTAAGAGTTGTTGTTTTGTTTTGGTAACAGGCTCATAGACCGGTAGGGTTTTGGGTATAGGGTTTAGGCCAGTTTTGTTTCGGCAACAAAAGGTAGGGCCAAAGTTGGAGGAAGAATGGATGGGTCTTCAAGCAGGGTTTCGTGTCTCGGGATAAAGGGTGTAACAAGGAAGTAGTTCAGAGGTCATGGTCGTGACTGAGCTTTGTGCCCGTGTGACCCTTGTGACAATGATGAAATTACCGGTTAAGAAATTCCCGGCAGTAGGTGTATGGACCGCAGTCTATCTGTGTCCTGCTGCGATAGTAGCCGAAGTCCGTTCGATTTGGGAGTTTCCGAAAATAGGGGACCCTAATATGGTACCCTAATTAGTAGGATCCTTATTATAAGGACCCCAAAATGAGGTACCCCTAATTTTCGGAAACTCCCATTTAGACATGTGGCCGGTTCCCCGGCATCAAAAGTCAAGAACACTGGGATCTTGAGTTCAACCTCGGCCTTTTCACGCTGTAGTACACGGCCCCGAATCAAATCGAAGCTCCTTAGTAGAATATCCCGAGGTGTTAAAGAGATGCCGAAACCCTGTTCTCTGAACACCGAGAACCAAAGAATCGTCCTCAGCATAGTCCACGCTCCCCCCCCCCTTCTTCCCAAATCAAGAGGTTTCGAGCTCCCTGGGTGTGGAGTGGTGGATAAATAGCCCAAACCCCTCAACCCTACGGAAAACAGTGCTTGAACCCTGAGGAGGGGTAGAGTAGATTCTCAGAAAACTCGGTTTATCCTGCCAGGCTGTTCGACCTTGCCTGCGGGAAGCTCAGAACCTCGCTCTTCGAGGGCTGGGTGCATCCGGTTAGTGGCTTTATAGTGATGAGGGTTTACGGAAATCTACGCTTTTGCCAAGTTATAAGCTTAAGTATGTCATCCCGTGAAGATCTTGCAGGGACTGTAGTACCACAGTTGATGGAGGCTCGCATGTAGCGAGGAGTGCAGGGGTTCGCTACCGGCTATGCGAGAACCAAGATCTGAGCGCTTTCAATCTATAGTGAACCCCAGAAAGTTGGAACATGGCTTTAGGAGGATTAGTGCTAGGATCCCTTATACTTTACCTTAAGGGCATGAGGATAATGATGTTCCAACTTTCTGGCTTCTACTGTNTAGTGAACCCCAGAAAGTTGGAACATGGCTTTAGGAGGATTAGTGCTAGGATCCCTTATACTTTACCTTAAGGGCATGAGGATAATGATGTTCCAACTTTCTGGCTTCTACTGTATAACTTGAAAGCCGCAACCTTTTGGGACCGTATGCCGAAACAACCCTACGTAAAGTGCCCGAACTCTCGGCGAAAGACATCACCACCACAACTCCAAGCCCAAGGAAGTGTCAAATCACACTGTTCAATTTCCTGGGTCTACCTTCCAAATACCTGAAGGTGGCAAAATTCCGAAAAAAAAGTCCCCTAAACCCTAAACCCTTAACCCTAAAAAGCAAGCCCCCACACGATCACTTTGAGGCCTAGGTTACAAATACGCTGGAGGTGGACCTTGAGGGTTTAAAGTCCTGCAATACATACGGCTGATGGACAAAATCCTGCATTACCTTAAGGACCCTAAACTATGGGAATTATGGTATATTCCTTCTTATGGGTAATGCAGGATTTTGGCCATCAACCATACGAGTACATACTATTTTATAGTGTTATTGTGCCTCAGGCCTCTTCCGAGACACACACGCCTTGGCGGCGTCAGTGGACAGAGGATCCGAGCAGGGTTTAGTTTTAGGGTTCCTACTTTGGGTCGAAGGTTTATACATTAGAGTTTATAATGAAGTACCTACATTGGCTTACTTGGAGGTTTAGGCACCAGATTCGTAGTAGAAGAGGTTCTAGAGTTCATTAAGGTTTGGGCATTGTTAGACCGGCATGAGCACCCTACGGTACCTGTATACAACAGTTCATAGTTGCGGCAGCTTTGATTTGCATGGCCGTGGTCCCATGCGTATGTTTTTGATGAAGCCACGGCCGGAGTTTACGAAGCCAAAGGAACCTCCAACAGGTAGAAACCTAAAGAACTGGAGACCCGGAGCTCCTCGAGCCTACGCCTGAAGCCCCCAAGCTCTGCAAGGAACCCTCTGATCCGAAGCCTTATATGCGAGCCTCAAGTGAAATCCCAGAAGTTTAAAGCCCTATACATCCTGCAACCTTAAATGCTACAGCCCTAAAACTCTCGAAACCCCGAAGCCCTAAGCCATGCCCGTCCGTTCCTGAAGCTGAGAAACAGGACCAGGATCAGACTCCTACGGATGAACAGATTGCGGAGAAGGTTGGCCGATTCAGAATTTTCGGATTGTCTATAGCTTGGGGTTCTAGAGCTTGGGGTTTATGGTTGAAGGTTTAGAGATTGTAGGGTTTACAGCTCGGAGTTTGGCATCTTCTTGCAGACGACCAACAGTATTGGACGACGCGACAAGAACTGACTCCTAGGCTTTGGAGTACCATACTTTAACACTTTTTTCTTAAAGGAACCACTATGAAATAAAAGTTTATACTTTTTTCTCCTTGGTTACTTAAAAGCCCAGACTCTGACGGCCTCTCAGTCTGGAAGTTTGCTCTGGTCAGAGCTGTCTCCCGGCCCCCTCCAGAGAGAGAGAGAGAGAAGAGAGAAGAGAGAGAGAGAGATTCAAGAAGCTGTCCGCGCACCGACGTTATCAAGCGTAAAGCTTGATACATTCAGCTCTTGGGATTTGGTAGATTCATAGCCTAACGCTTCTGGCTTTTGGGGCTTATGGTGTTGTGCTCTTGACTTCAGCAGTTGAGCGTTCGGGGGTGTGGGGTTTTCTTTTTCAGCAGATTCCAGCATCTATTTGGTGGTTTAGCGTGAGGATCGGGTCATTTTTCGAAACGTTTGACTTACGCTTGCACTTCAGACACCAACAGCACCAGTCATCATGGTGACCAGTCATATCTGGCATTTAAATGCAGCAATCAACCAGGTATCTCATTTTTTGAGGTACGGTACGGTTGATCAGGGGTTTGTTTGAGAGGCTCTTGGAATGATCCTCGGGGGCAGCTCCCGCTTCTATGGTTCCACGCGGAAGAACTGGCCGGGGTCCCGGCTTACAGAAAACTGCTGTTGAAGGTTTGGGGTTGGGATTCAGGGTTTAGGGTTCAGCATTCAGGTCGAGGGTTCGGGCTATAAAGCCTCGGAGGTCAAGGCGGTGTTGAGTGTCTGCTCTGCTTGATGTGTGTGGAGCTTGCGGTTCAGGGCACTGTCCTTAGAATTCCGGACAAAGGGGGGCTAACATGCGTTCTGTTGCCGGTTCGGCTTTCCGTTTCATCAAAGACTGATTAGGGCTTCAAGCGCATTTTTGGCAGGCTTTTGTGTTGGATGTGGTGGTGTGGCTCCTGCCTGTGCTGCTGTATAGAGGAGGAGAGAGATGGTGGTATGCAGCACTGGCAATATGAGTAGCTCCACCAGAAGCAGCTGCCAATTCAATGCTGCAGCATTCATCGTTCGAGAAGTTCCATCAAACTTTCAGGTTTGTACCTCGTCAAGTCCCGGACTGACATGCGATCCTCCGTTCTGAAACCTAGGCTGAAGTCTTGGCAAGTTTAAACTGGCAACATCTTATATATATATATACATATACTCTTGGATCCCAACACGAACCCGGTTCTAGTCTTTCAGGGTGCCGTGTTCGGTCAGCCCTCCCACTTGCGGCACCCTCCGAGAAGGCCACGACAGATGCGATCGTTGGGGTTTCGTTGTGCATCAACATGTACAGGATGTCTGCTACACTCCATGTGAATGCCATGCAGGCTTTGGACAACGTGTACAGGTGCCTCGTCACGTCATCACTTTGTTCTCCCTGCCAGTGGCGAGAGCCATGAAGCAATTGCATAACTCTGCGTTCAACTTTCTTCGCTGGCGAGGACGTCGGGTCTGTTCCCTCACACCATGTCAGCAGCACGCCTCATCACAGGGTTCTATCGGACATCGCTCTGCAGTTTCAGAAACAAGCGAAGACGAGCCACCCAGCCCCATTAGATACGAGCACTTGGCAGCCTTGGTAGATTCAGCCAGAAGCCCAAGGACCGGAGGACCCCGACAGGCTGGACTCCCAAGGGCTGATTACCATTACGCATACAGATCGACGCTGCGCGGTTGGGCTCACTCACTTGCCGGCAAGATCCGCTACAGAGATCGTCTCAAAGGCAGGCATACGGACATCGACGCAGACTATCTGCTGGACCTAGTTCTTGAGCAGGGCGGATTGTGTGCATATTCTGGCATACCGATGCAACTGCTGAGGCCGAACTCGCATTGGAGGGTCTCCATCGAACGAGAAGATATAAGTCAAGGATACCTCAAGGGAAATTGCTGCCTGATCGCTGCTGAGTTCAACTCATCTGTCTGCAAGACCGGAGAGAACCAGCAAGATTCCGCAGGGTCCGCACAGTGGTCCAAGTGCAAGGTCGAGGAGGTCGCAAGTGTCCGGACACAGCAGGTGCAGCTGCAGCGGCTGCAGGAACAGATTGCCACTGCAAGGCTGCGCCCGAGCCGGGCAACGAGCCCGACGGCGCGCAGAGAACCCGATGCAGAGGGCAACTGGCAGTGCGGACACTGTGGGTTATGGAAGCCGGTGGAGCAATTTAGCAAGCATGCTGGAGGGAGTGGCTTGCAATGGTGCTGCAAGACATGCGATGCTTACCGTGTCTCGCTTTACCTGCGAACGCTCCGCGGGCACGCGCTTTCACTGCTGTGCAGCGCTCGAAGTAGAGCTGCAAAGGGCAGATTTCGAGGAAGCTTCTTGATCGACATACACGACCTTCTTGATATGCTATGGCTCCAAGGTGGACGCTGTTTCTATTCCGGGGTCCCATTGCGCTGTGCGTCTGGCCCTGCTGACTGGGTCTGGTCCATCGAGCGCCTGGATAATTCCGCCACATACACCAAGGAAAACTGTGTGTTGATCGCAAGAGAGTTCCAGACACCCGACCAAAGTCGCAACAAAGCTAGGTTTCCAGTGTTTGGTACCGCCCAATGGTCACGTCGCAAAGCCAGCCATGTTTGGGGACCCTATTTCCCTGAAGATGGCCTGAATGAGAGCATGAGGCCGGCACGTTTAGACTTCGGCGAGCTGTCGGAGCCGTTCTGGCAAACTGCAGCTTGAAGTCGTTCAATGGGGCTGGGCGTTGGTAACTGCAGGCGCAGGCGCCTAGCAACCAAGCAACGATGCAAGACTGCCCAGTGTAGCAGATAGACCTCTCACATCCTCTCACCATAGCATGGCTCTAGCACAAATTACTCCAAAACTGTGCTCTACAAGCGTCTGCCCATGTTTCTTCCGATCCTTCCATGCTCCGAGGTCCAGCTCCTTCGAGCGGCTGCTTGTCTGAACAGGGGGCCCTCGTTGATGACTTCAGTTTGTAGGCTCAAGGTTGGTCGTTCATGCCCATCCCGTCTGTTATTCCTAGTAGCTGAGTAGGTAACCTTTAAGCTTTTGGGGTAGTATAATCCCTATATAATCCCTATATAATCCTTAAATTATGGAAAAGGTTAACCTTTGGTTCCCCCATGATACCCGACAAGTAAGTATTTGTGCCTATGGGGAAAGCCGGCCCTGACGTATAAGTCGTTCGTCAGCTACTGGGTAACGGACAGGCAGGTTTGAGCACATGGCGGCTAGCAGCTAGCCAGATATCTGGAATCCTGAGGCCCCTTAACTAGACATTCCAAATCCCAAACCTAAGACCTAATATAGGGCTCCTTTCGAAAATTGATTCCTGATGATATGCATTTTTACTCTGAAGCGTATAAGGCGCAATACGCCATACACGTACACCTTTATGGGCAAGTCATGTTACCTAAGGCCCTTGCGCTCAATGCAAACGGAATGCACGTGAAGGCTGAAGCTGTGGAAGCTATGTACTGTATCTTGATGGGGCTCCCACACGCTTGATGGACAAAATCCTGCATTACCCATTATAAGGAATATACCATAATTCCCATAGTTTAGGGTCCTTAGGGTCATGCAGGATTTTGTCCATCAACCGCATGATAAGGTTAGGGCCCAACTGCAGACTCCATGGATGCCAAGGGCACATTAGCGCGTCAATAGTTTGAATCCTGAGCTCCACCCATCACTAGCCCTTAAGGCCCAAGATATGCCGTTACAGCCCTATGTAGCATGTTCCTCGGACCCGAAAGCTTAGGCTTTTGGAGTGGTTTAGGTTCGTGGAATTCGCTGATCCGCAAGGTCTCACCCTCAAAAACTTGAATCCGGAAATTCAAAGCCCACGCCGCACAGCCTAAACTTGGAAGCCTTTCCCAGGCTCTGCAGAGACGTCAATCCCATGGGGGGTGCATCTCTGAGGCGTGGCTTCCTGCTTCAAGCCTACCTTAAACTACCAAACGCTACTTTTTTGTAGGTTCTTATTAAAAACCCTAATATGGAATCTATAGGGACCCTACAAAAAAGTAGGTTTTGGTAGGTTAAGGTACACCGTACCCAAGGAGCCCAGCTACTTACAGAGTTAAGTGCTATTCCTGAGGCTCTAATGCAATAGAAGTTTTTTAACATCCACAATCCATAACCAAGTAGCCCGCTATGTAGGCAACCGGTCTCTTGGGGTAAGAATCCAGAGGGTCCATATACACTATACTATTATGGAATTAGCCCCGAAAAGACCATCCCCATTATGGTTTTGGGGGCCTAATTCCATAATAGTAGTGTATATGGACCCTCTGGGGAATACTACATCCTTCACACCAATCCTGACCCATAGCTGGTATGGTCCTGGGTTATTTCCCCCCCCCCCCCCCCCCTGGGAATCCCACTTTCCCCGGCCCCCCTTAATAAAAAAATTGGCGGAGGAAACACTTCAAATTCCCAGAAAGAGCTAGATTGTCCAGGCTGTTGGAATGGACCGGAATCAACNTTTTTCCCCCCCCCCCCAGCCCCTAGGAATCTCCACTTGCTCTGGCCACCTGTATAAAAGAATTGTGCGAAGTACCACCTCAAATTCCCACGAAGTGCTAGTATGTCCAGGCTGTTGGCATGGACCTGAACTCAGCATCCTGTTCGCTGCAGTCGAACTCGGCAACGCAGGAAACCGACACCTAGACCCCGACACTCATCAAATGTTGTTCGTTTGGCTTTCGCCTTAATTAATCCACTAATCCTTTGTATCGTAGGACCCAGGCCGGTGTCTTTCAGCCCTATATATACACTACATATATAAGTATATAAGTATATAGGGAATCCCAGAAAGTTGGAACATGGGTTTAGGAGGATTGGTGCTGGATTTCCCTTCTCTTTTGTATAAGGGACTTAGGATACTGATGTTCCAACTTTCTGGAGTTTACTGTATGTTGTAGCTAGGTTACAGCAGCCCACCCCTTGGTAACTTGATAGGTTGCACGTTTCCAACTTTGAGGCGGGGGCTCGAACTCTTGGCCCTCAGTTCTTAAAGAATCAGGGATGGATTCCTGAAGTCGGGTCATATTCAGCTACAAGTGTTGGGTGTGTGTGTGTGTGTGTGCTAAACGGATTATGGGTTTGTGCTACTGTTGATGGACAAAATCCTGCATGACCCATAATAAGGAATATACCATAATTACCATAGTTTAGGGTCCTTAAGGTAATGCAGGATTTTGTCCATCAACAGTATGAAGCCCTAAAGCCTGAAACCCAAGACCCCAAGCCCGCCAGGCCTGCTCCAGAGAAGTCGCAAGAGGAGGCCTTGAAGCCGGAAGTGTTTGGGTTTAGAGCTGTTGCTTGAGTAGGTAACCTTTAACCTTTTGGGGTTTATATAATCCTACCATAATTGAAAGGTTAACCTTTTTTGGGGCTAGGGTTCTCAGCCCAGAAGGTTAGGCTTTGTCTTCAAGGGGTCTTCTTTTTGGGTTTAGGGTTTAGGGTTTAGGGTCTTGTCTGTCTGGTGCTTGGTATGAGCTGAAGGTGTTTCAACCGAACAGGTGGCGTGTTTGGGGGGTCTTCTTTTTTGGGGATCGTGGCTATGAATGTCGGGTTTCATTTCTCTGTTGCAGGTTTCACGGCGAGCCCAGGATGTGCAGGTCCGAGGCTGGTGGATTGTAGAGGCTGGGGTCTATGCATATGTTAGATCCTACCATATCCTACCCTAAGGGTCTTAAGTCCCCATGCTTCAAGACCCAACACCTGATAGAGCCCCGGACTTGCGCCAACCGTTTAGGGTAGAAGGTTTCCCTGAGGCCTCAGAGAAAATCAAGTTCGAGTAACTATGAGGAAATCCTAAGCGAGAGCACCAACAACGTGGGCTGTTTTAGGGCTTCAGCTTTAGAGCGCCGAATCTCAGGCGCGCCCCTCTGAAATCGCCCTACCGGCTTCGATGCTGGAGATTGATGCTCGATGGTGAGCAAAAGGTTTCGGGCTTCAGGGCTAGTGTTTCAGGTTTCGGTTGTTGAGGGATAGAGGGGGTGGGGGTGCTGAACATCGGGTACAGGCAGGGATTGGGGGTTCAGGTGTTGAGTTTGGAATTAGAGTTCGTTCCTGTTCAGTGTTTTCGCCAATCTAGAGGTCTGAACAATAAGCAAGTGCATGACAGTACGGGCCTTGTGGAGTTGTAGTAGAACACCAAAGCATAGCCGAGAAACCCAATCGAATCATTCAGAGCATGTAGGATGTCGTACTTCGCCTCCTACAGCAGGGACTCTACGATGTTAGGCATATCAGCAAATACAGAGGCTCCAAAGCCCAAGTCCGAAACCGAACGCCCTAGGATTTCATCTCTGGCCCACGAATTGGCGAGCGTGTCATGGTCACGGACAGGCGGTGCCGGATGCATTGTTGGTTTTTGCTCTGTTAGATTTGTATAAGGGTTTTGGGGGTTTCAGAACTATAATACAGAACCCCCAAAATAGTATTAGTAACGAACTAGGCCCCTATAGTAACCGCCCCGCCCCCCCAGCCCCCAGGTACCGCCTTGTGGCTGTTCTTCTGTTCGTCCGAACACCTGCAATACTAGGTTCCTGAGTAGTACCCTTTTGCCCTTTTTGTTGTATGCATTCGGCAAGATTCTCTCTACGCGGGCTTGAGTCGACAGGCATCCCCCTGAACTCGAAAATATGGACCATTGCTGGGCTATAGCAAAAAGAGCTTGGTGTTTGTGTGGTACAGTGGCGGATGCACAGCTCCTGGTTCAGAGCTGGAAGTTCAGGGTTTAAGGTTGGAAGTCATGAGCCAACTGGGTTAAACTCAATCTCAACACTCGACTGCGAAACCTTACGCTGTGCAGAATCTGCACCATTGGCCGCGGGGACACTTGCACCATTCAGCTGAGCGTGCCGGGCTCAGACGTCTTTTTTTTGCCAGCCCTTCTAGTAATCAATTGCAGTCACTCCGAAACGATGCCAAGCACCTGTTGACTTAAATGTGCTACTCAAGCTACTTACTGTGGCAGTAATTCCTTCTAGACGGAGCCTACTATGTTCCACCCATAAGGTCGTGTGATTTAGGGTTTCAAGGTTTGGGTTTGAGGGTGCAGCACACGGCCCTCAAACTCTTTCACTCCGAGCTCGGCAATGATACAACATCAAAATCTTCCGGGTTTGGGGTTCAAGGGCTATACAAGTTGGAAGCTAGTTTTTGCGCGTCCGTTTCTGTAGCAATGCTTTTAACCCCATAAAGAGACCGGTGACCTCCAGTCTAAACCGTATTGCCCAACCCCCTATATACTTTGAAGCCCAAGAACTCTGAACCCTGAACCCCTGAGAGTTGGTGCTGTTTATAGACTTTCGACCCGAAAGCAGGTACTATCTGTATACTTGGAGTCGAAGGGAACTGGAAGGGCTTTCCCCACCCACTCTTCGCAACCGAAGATCTTTGACGTACTGTTAGCCCGAAACCCTAAATCTTAAGTCTTAAGACCTAAGTCCGGAATCCTAATTGTAAACCCTGAATCCTTTGCCAGCAGAGGATCCAACGCTCGCAAATGTGTCGCGGGTGCATTGCTCCTTGGCCTTGATCAGATTCATGAGCTTTAGGGTGTCTATGTGTGTGTGTGTGTGCGCGTGCGTGCATGGGGGTTTGCGTACTTCAGATCTCAGGGTTTCGGGGGTTTTTAGGGTCCAAAGTTGCCACGCCAGGAGCCCGTCAACACTTGATCAACTCTATCGGGTGGCGCTTGGGGGCACCGATTTTTGACACAGGTGATCCTTTCTCTTCCAGGATCCGTTTTATCATCATCAGCACTGTTAGAATCGTTAGAGCAGGTATACTCAAAGGAAGCTTAGCTAAGAACGGCCCAAGAGTAACCTATAAAAGCCTCTACAACTGAACCTCACGTTCAAGGTTAAGGATCTACTCTGACCTACCAGGCAAGCCCTACTTTCTGTGTCGGGTGCAGAGATGCAAAGCCGCATGCCGAATGTCTACGGAACCTGCAAGAAACTCGATCAGGACAGCTTAAAGTAGGGCTTATGGTGTAGATCCACTTCATAGGCCCTTGCTCCCAGGTTCGTTCCGCAATGTTCGTGGCCGTTGGTGGCTTTGCTCTTTGGCTGCTGCAAATTCCTTCACGGTGGAGGGTCTGGGCTTTGAGGTCGAATGCGTTCCTATCCCCAAAGCGAACCCTACCCTAAACCCGAAACCCTAAATGCTGGACCTCCCCCACCATCGTTCTGCCATGAAGGTCGGGACAGTCTTCAGAGCCTCAAGAGCCCTAAGCCCTTACATAGCCCTGAACTGTGTGAGCTTCTACGGGTTGGAGCGTTGTAGACAGCTTCGAGTACCTATCACAAAACAGAAGAACTGAAAGTCGAAGCCGGAGCAGAACATGCATCTGTGCGACTTCGACAAGTATCCAGACAGCCTCTTCCTCCTGAGGCTTCGTTATGATAGCCATCGTCCAAAACATGATGCTGATCACTGATCATAATGGCTACAGCATGTCCCCCTTCATGCACTCACAGGGGTCCTCCAAGCAAACTCGAAAGAAATCCGTCGCTCCCTGCAATCTCTATCCCCAAGGCCTCGAAACCTAAACCCCCCAACCTTAAACCCTTAACCCCTAAACCCCTAAACCCTAAACCTTAAACCTTACCCCCTAAACCCCTAAACCCTAAACCCCTAAACCCTAAACCCTAAAACCCCCAACCTTAAACCTTAACCCCTAAACCCCTAAACCCCGTAAGACCCGAAGGTGATGAGGGATCCACGAATGGCACCTGGAGCCGACTTAGCCGCCCCGGCATGCTTCAATGGCCGTTGAGGGTCGCAGGTATCAGGTTTAGGAGTTTAGGGTTTAGGAGTTTAGGGTTTAGGGTTTAGGGTTCAGGGTTTAGGAGTTTAGGCTGTAGGGATTAGGGTTGAGGGTATCAGGGTTTGGGAGTTTAGGGTTGAGGGTATCAGGGTTTGGGACTCAGGGTATGAGAGTGTAGTATTTAGGGCCTTTGGGGGTCTAGTGTATCCTCTGATTCGTCGAAGGTATCCGCTAATCGAGGTCAGAACAACACAACAACAGCAGCAGGCTTGATCAGCGTGCGAGGGAGCCCACGTTTAAACAGCAAGACAGCGCGTCTGATGTTAGAAAGTAACTGTTCTCGCTTCGAATCAGAAACCTTGCGCTGCATCCGGAGGCAACTTGCGCTAGAATCCTTCGGCCCTACGAGAGCATAGCATAACAGCAAAAAAGACACCCTAAACCATCCTTGGTAATTAGTCTTCCAACGCAACACTCGCACTCCAACTATATCCCAAGCCTCAAAGCCTTCTACGTCCGATTCTACAGTCTTTACATGGTTGCACCCTCTTTCCTCCTACACTCAAGAATATCCCCTTGCAGTCCCTGTTCGACTATACTACAGTAGTGTAACTTACCCCAGGGCACAATGATTATTCGTGGCTCTACGATAGCCATCTGTTTCGCCTTGGGCTCGTATTGTATTTATAGTAAAGAACCGCCGAAGATCCTTGAGCCCGGTGAGCCCAAAAGTCCCGAAACCCCTAAACCTCTGTAGTGCCCTTACAGGGTTTAGGTATAGCCCCCAAAGAACCCTTACGGGTTCTCCTAGACTTCGGCTGTTGCAGGCTGTGCTCTCGACCCATCGGCACCGCAAGCCGCTGTGCTTCAGGGATTTGCGATAAATCGTTCCGATTTTGGATTTATGCTAGATTTAGGGTTTACTGGTTGAGGGTTTCGGAGTTAGCATGCACATTGCATTTGCAGATTCAGGACTTAGGTTTTGTTGGCTATTCGCATGTGATGCTGGAACTTTGGAGGAGTTTGTGTCAGGAATAGCAAGCACGGTTAGCCCTTACCTCAGACACTGCTACTCGCAAGATATTGGCATTGGCTGTTTCATCCCCCCCCCCCAAGGTCTCCCAAGCCTGAAAAACACGCTGCCCCTCGGAGTCCTGATCCCAGCGCTCAATGAGAAGCAACAAAGCCCTAAATTAGATAGATAACTGATCTCTGAGCCCTAGGCCACTCAACCCCCCTGAAAACCTAAACTCCTAAATCCTAAGCATCAAGCCCAAAAGCCCTAAACCCTGAATTCTAAGCATATAAGCCGCTACAAGCCGCATGCCGAGGACATTGAACCTGGGGAGATCTTATTGGCAGGTGTGCAGGACTCCACCGTGCGAGTGTGTTGGATAAGGCTTAGTTAGAAGCCCCGTTACCTACAGAGTTCACTCAAAACCCTCCTTTCTCTAAAACCATGACATAGTGACCCCACTATGCTAAGATTTTGGGAATGAGTGCGGGATTAGGAACAGGTGTTTGGGTGTTAAGCCGTTAGGAGGTTTAGCGTGTACAAGTTGGAGTAGGATTAGGGTTGAAGAGGTTTTGGTTTGGAAGTATAGTAAACCCCACAAGGTTGGAAACCGGATTCAGGATAAATAGTGCTGAGGCCCTATACATTATACTGCCTTAACCTACCAAAACCTACTCTTTTGTAGGGTCCCTATAAATTCGATATGAGGGGTTGTAATCAGAACCTACAAAAAAGGTAGGGTTTGGTAGTTTAAGGTGTTATTAAGGATTGAGGCTACTGGGTTTCCAACTTTTAGGCTTCTACTATACTGTACAACAGGACAACATTGTAGAATTGTGCTCGTGGGGTTTGGGTCTTGTTGTGGGGATGGTTTGGGTTGGGATTTTAGTTCGGGCTTGCGGCTTTAGCATTCGGGCCGGGGATACGGAGGGAACTAATATAGGGGCCGAAATAATTACCAATACTATTTTTTTGGGGGGGGGTTCCTTCTTATAATCATGGTAGAATGGGCCCCCAAAACCCTATCCCCTAGAGTAAACCCGAAACACGGTTAAACCCAGGGCGCAGGGTGATTGTGGGGCGGTTTGGGGATCGAATATGGTATCTATTGTAGTTCCTTTTTATGGTTGAGTCCATATTGGCATTAGTTCCTATGAGGTGGCCCAAAAATGAACCACGATGGAGACTAGGAGAGGCAGTTTCGGGTCTTCAGGTCCCAGTCCCCCGTACACATGAAGTCGGGGAGGGCGCAGTGCGGAGAAGGCTCCTGAGGAATAGCTAAACCATTCTGACCCGGCAATCCTGAACCCTGGGTCTTAGGGTTTCGTTGAAGGTTAGGGTTTAGGGTTTCGGGTTTCGTTGAAGGTTTAGGATGTAGGATCTACGGTTCAGGGCTGAGGATTTCCGTGTTTGCTGTTCATCACCATGATCAGAAACACCAGCCGCAAGACTTGTGTTAGGCCCCTGCTGGGTCTAGAGTTCCGAGCTGAGTTTCGAAACTTCCTCCACATCGTTGTAGTAGGCTCCGTGGCACAGCGACCAGACCACAATGGTAAGAGTGACCATCATGCGGCCAGGAGCTAAAAGTAGAAGAGGCCGGGGGGCGGCTCTCGTGTCGGGTGGATTTCGGAACTCGGCAGCCTCAGCCCCCAGAAGCGACAACCCACGGCCCCGACCAAATCCAAACTGCAGAGCTTTTTGGGTTTAGGGTTTAGGGTTTTTTTGGGTTTAGGGTTCAGGAGTTTGACATGGTCTAAGGTTTACCAGGCATCGATTCAGGATGAGTTTTAATTTCGTTTTTTGTTCAACATAGAGCCCTAATTACACATAATTTTGGCGACTGTTGAAATCGACACCTAGTGTAAGGTTTGTCGAGTTTGAGGGTTTAGGCTTTTGCGCGTCAGGGCTCTCCGGGTTTCGGATGAAGGGCCTCATGACCTTCAGGCAAGACACCATCACATAGGGTTGAGGATTCAGGGTTTAGTTAGGGGTTTAGGTTATCCGTAACCCTTAACTCTGACTCTGAAGTCTAAGGGTCTAAGGGTTCTATTTATATCATATCAAGCCTTCCTTGAGCAAGCCTGCAAACTTTCTGGATCCATAACATCTGCGAGTGTCGATTCCGGGCTTGCATAACAAGCCCCTCAGCATCAGCCATGTCCGACCTGTCGATTGGGGTTGAGGGTTGAGAGCATGTATCATGCAGTAGAGAGGAACCACAGTTATGCCAGGCATTAAACCAGACATGCGCACCTTCATGGAAGCCCGTTTTGACTGGAACCCTGATCGGGCCCGGTCAAGCCCTTCGCGATTTCTTCCCTCATAGATCCCTTTTATGATTTTCAGCAAAGCAGGCAGAACTCTCGACCCTTGTCGAACCGAACCCTGTTGGAGCCCCTTACAGACTGGAAACTCTTATCGCAACCGCCTAGAACCTCTTGCAACCTCAATCAAAGCAGAGCAGCAGGTCTCTCAGCCATGCAGCATGTAGAACTTTTGATCCCTTCTAGACTGGAGCCCTTGTAAAGGCACCTATAGAACTCCCGATGACTTGTAAACGCACCAAACAGCTCTCAATCCTAAGGCAGGACAGTCCCCTGGCGGAATTCCTAAACCCTAAACCTTAAACTCCAAAACCCTAAAACCAATGAAGGCAGAACTCTCCCGCTGGTGCATCCCATCTCCTGCTTCGTCCATCCTTGCAGAGCTTTGCTCGACGCTGGGCTCGACAGAGAGGGACGATGGCGAGGTCGTTTAAGGATTCATTTACGGCTTCCTAGGAGAGGTTCCTGTGGAGGGTTACTCTCACTGAGGGTTACTATGAACGTATTGTATATATATATATATACATATATATATTATATAAACATAGAGAGGGAGAGAGAGTACAACCCTTAGTTGGAGCAATATCGACACACACACATGTGTATATATATATATATATAGACAGATAGATAGCGGTCTAGAGCGTGGGTCTTCAGGGCTTAAGGTTTACCCCAACTCCTGCATTGAGGCCTGTTGGTTTGTTGAAACCCGAAGCCTGACCTAAGCCCTGTATATATCTATATATGCACTTGTGTGCGTGTATGAACGGAACACCCTAAACACAACTACCAATACATAACGCGTTTGTTTGGGTGTAAGTGGTTCATTTGGACTCTTTGGGCTCGGGGGTAAGAAAAAAGTCGAAGACGACCACAGGAGCGAGAGGCGGTAGTGGAGCTACCATCCTGGACGGCGGAGAGGCGGCTTGGCTCTGTTTGGAGGTTTTGGGTGTTGCTCCTGGGTCTAGGGCTGCAGGGCTTCGCATTTTCGCGGTTCGGCTTGAGTTTTTTTTTGGGGTTTAAGATTCGACTTTTGAGATTGAGGGCTGATTAGGGCTTAGGGTCTGGGTCAAGAACAGCTGGTCTGGAGGGGGTCAAGAATTGCTCGGGCCTTCGGTAGGTGCATTTCCTGGCTGATGAGGGTTCTTCGTGAGTTGGCCTAGGATGGGGATACTTGTGCGGAACTACGTTTTTTGTGTGTAACCTACCTGGGTTTCCGGATCCATACCGTCCAAATTCCCTACATGCATGCACGTTTATCTACCTGCTACGCCATCTAATTCCGTAAATCTTCGACTTCTGACAAATCAAAGCTCCATCGAACCGGTGTTCCGACTGTAGCAAGGAGGAGACAGGTCCGGGAAAAAGCGCGAGACAGTAACCAAGTGCCTACACTCCGAAACCCTATACGTGAAGTTTTCGCCGAACCATAACAGATACCATAGCCGCAGCAAGGGCTTAGGGATTGCTTGGGGTCAGTAGGTCTAGCAACAGGGAGGCTGTAGCCTTTAGCATTGGAAAAGCACAAGGACTCGGTAAAGTCTTGATTACCGGAGTTGGACGCAGCTGCAGCTGTTTTTTCACAGAACTGAATCAATACAGTAGAAACCCATTCGTTTTCATCACACGATAGCTAATGACAGCTAACGGCTAATGTATTAAAAATCGTAGGAACTTGTCACAAGCAAGACCTCGTTGACCTTTAGACTGGGGATCCAGGTGTGGGTTTGGAGCTGCCTTAAACTACCAAACCCTACTTTTTTGTAGGTTCTTATTACAAACCCTAATATGGAATTTATAGGGACCCTACAAAAAAGTAGGTTTTGGTAGGTTAAGGTGTGATGTCGGGGTTTCACGCATTTAGGCTTTAGTGGTCTCGGGGTGCCGTGTCCGCGCGGTCGTCTTGTAAATGTATTCGCGCATGTGTGCATATATGGTTGTGCGCTGTGCGTTCTCGGGCTACCCCCCCCCCCNGGAGGCTTAGCAGGAGAGCATGTACGGAGAGAGAGTGCCATACATACACAGACACGTGGGGTGGGTGGGTGTGGGTGTGGGTGTGGGTGTGGGTGTGTGTGAGTGTGTGTGAGTGTGTGTGTGTGTGTGTGTCTGTCTGTCTGTCTCAGAGCAAAAGGGAAAACCATCCTGTTCCGCAGGAGGGGGGTTGGGAGATAGAATGGCAATACATTCACAAAGACATGATGTGTGTGTGTGTGTGCCCCAGGGAGATAGAATGGCCATACATTCACAAAGACATGGTGTGTGTGTGTGTGGCAAAAAGGAAAACCATCCTGTTCCAGAGGGGGGGGGCGGGTTCTGGTTCCTCCCTGGCCCGCACGCACAGTTGGAAAACCACAAAACCGCAGGGATGCCGCAGGAAGCAGAGCACAAAACCGCGGCGGTGGGGAACGGGTTGCCGCAGAAGCAGAGGGACAGAGGGATATCCTGTTCCACAGGGGGAGGG
>BGNK01000357.1:0-35417 GCA_003297005.1 Symbiodinium sp. clade A Y106 | reverse complement strand
CCATGATGTCCAATTACTTCTTGAAGCATAAGAGTACGTAACAGGGGGGGGGGGGCCGCCGGGGCGCAACCATATATATAATACATAAATACATATTTATATATAGTTTTTATATATTAGTACATACACCCATACTTTTTGAATAGAGATCGACATTAGACTATGAGCCATGCCCATATGTAAGACTGAAAGAACTGAATAGTGCAAGTAGATGTATACTACTTACGTATGCATAGATGCATTCATGTAGGCATATAGGTTTGTCTGCATGTATGTATACCTGCATATATGTACAGATGGCTGGCTGGCTGGCTGGCTGGCTGGCTGAGTGGGTGGGTGGGTGGATGGATGGCTGGATGGATGGATGGCTGGCTGGCCGGATGGATGGATGGATGGACGGATGGATGGATGGACAGACTGGGTGTTTGTGCCGCCAGGCACGATGCAGGATCCACACAAGAACTTTCCGGGTTCAGAAGTCGGACCGGGGCTTGTAGAGCTTTTCACGGGTAACGAAGTCGTTATAAAACTACAACACTTTAATATAGGGGCCTTAATCATTAGAATACTGCAGTTATAATAAACTTCTAAAACCCTATTCCTAATTCTTAAGGCCCCTATAAATTATACATAAATAGCCCTGTCCGTCCAAGGAGGTTCGACGGCGGACTGCATAAAATTCAAAGGGCCAACAGCCCTTTCCGGCTTCAAGTGCGGGACCTGGATTGCTGTGCATGGGATTGTTGCTGATGCTGCTGTAGTGCTCTGACTCTGTCCATGACCCTCGCTATCGTTACTAATATTTATAAATGTTGCCCACTCTTGTTGTTACCTAACAACATTGCCAAATCCATATATTGGTGCTATTGCTGAAGTTGCATGATGGCCTTCGTCGCAGCATTACTCGCCGGCCTACTGCTCGTAGGGATACAGTACAGTTCCTACTCTTCCTTTCCACTTATTCCTGAACCCTCATAGCCTGAGACCTGGACTCCCTAAACCGTAAACCCTCCAACACCCTAAACCCTAAACCCTAGACCCACCCTAGACCATGGGTTCTTATGGGTTCTTGCGCAGCTTCACGGCTGGTTCGGATCCAGGTTGCCTATAGGGGGGAAAGGGAGCTTGGGGATTGCAAGGTTTCGGGTTTCGGGTTTAGGGTTTAGGGTTAGGGGGTTTAGGGTTTAGGTTTCAGTCTGGACTATGGGATTTAGGGTTGGGGGGTTTTTGGAATCCTAAACCCTGACCCCAAAGTCCAATATGTCGGGGCCCCCACGTGCTTTCATTGTCCTCAGGGCCTGAACTTTCCATCTACGGCTGATGGACAAAATCCTGCATGAGCCTAAGGACCCTAAACTATGGGAATTATGGTATATTCCTTATTATGGGTCCTGCAGGATTTTGTCCATCAGCCGTATGACCATAAATCCCAACTGTGCGGCCTTATAAGCCCTCCATCTACAACCCGAAACCCGAAACAAACCTAGAACCCTAAACCCCAACCAAATAAGCCCGAAGCTCTCGACCGGTGAAACGTTCGCTGAACTGAAGCAGCAACCGGGGTGGCAAACTCGTCACCCTCAGCTAGTACAGATTTCACAGCCTGTGCTGTGGACTCTCGGCCACCATCAACATCACCATCATCGTCATCATCATCATCATCATCATCGCGACTATCGTCATGTGGACTAGGGCTTGTATTGCGAATTTTTGTGAATGAATGTGTGCTGTATGTTGAATATCGGGTTTTGGGATTTGGCATGGGGATGCTACCAAATAATTAAAAACCTGAAATTGTGTGGCTTTTCTCCGGGAAGCAGGGATACCTCACTTGGGGAATCTTAACAGCCGGATCTGTATTCAGCCTCTGTATTAGACTCGACTAGCAGCCGTTAATCTTCTGAAACTCTCGCTTCTCCAGGATTTTGCATGCAACGATCTTCTCTTTACATCGATCCGCACTGGCTCCCCAAGGAACCAGCATTCCGTATGGGTCCTATAAAGCTTGCAGGCCTCTCCTACATCGACTTTCTTTTGGAGGGGATGTCCAAGGCCATCTCATGACACAGTTTGCACCGAATGTTCTCGCGCCCAGGAGCACAGAACAAGACAATGGATCCCACTTTGTATGGGTTGAACGTTTCAGGATTTAGATGTCGGGGAGGCTTGTAGAAAAAAACTGCCCTGAGGACTTAAGGTTGCAGTCTTCAACTAAACTATAGAACAAGTCTGTCACGATCCTTGTGCTTCTGTGCCTGTGTTGCGTCAATAGGTATATGAGGCACCGCATGGATACCGCCCCTTGACAAGACAAAACCTTTGAAGCTTAAAGCACTCAAGGTCTAGAACCCATGAAACCCTAAACCCTAAACCCCTAAACCCTAAACCCTTAAACCGGCTGTGCCGTCTCCGCCTCAGGCTTGAGCTCTGACGTCTCACAGCTCTAAAAGTCACAAGCCCTAGCCCTAGATACCTTAAAATGTTGAGGAGCTGGAAAGCTTCATGCTGTCATTGCTCCAGATTCATGATATATTTTGCATGCAAGCTACTGCTGCTGCTGCTGCTGCTGCTGCTCCTGCCACTGCCACTGCCACTGCTACTGCTGCTGCTACTGCGACTACTGCTACTACTACTACTACTACTACTACTACTACTAGCCACGCCCCCCCCCCTACCAACCACCTGGCGCCTCAACCCATCGTCATCGTCATCATCAACGAAAATGACAGCTGCAGAAGATGCAGGGGCNGGGGGGGCGCCTACTACTACTACAACCACTACTACTGCGACTACTACTTTTGCCAATTACTCCTGCTCCTGCTACTCCTGCTACTGCGCTCTACTTAGAGTCTCAGGCTGAGTTGATTCTGTATTCGGGCTTCCATGCGATGCAACGTAAGAGGAACATCTGGCTGTTACCAGCGTGTGGAGCATGACATCGCGCTCGGGCCGCGAGTGCTTGGCTACGAGACAAGGGTGCGAAACTCTGCAAATATGTTGACACCTGTCAAATTCGGGACTCTAGTTTCAGCCCTAGTTTCAGCCCTTGTTCAATGCTATGTCATGCCCACTTTTCTTCAGCTTCCGTGCTTTGTGGAAGCTAGAAACAGCCGCCGGGTTCTGGTGAAGGGATGCTTGCAAGCTTCTGGCACCCTAAACTCTAAAGCTTAAACCCCAGGACTATTCTGGGCTCAGTGTTCTGCTGTTGAGGTCGACTAAGGGTTTGCCGAAGCATTACCGTCTTCGCGCCAAGCAGCCTTAAGGATCTGAGGTTTCCTAGAAGTTAGGCTACAGTACCTCATCTTTGGGTCCTTAGAGTGAGGTCCTGAGCGATATGTATCAAGATTTTGTCAAGCGGATATTGTGCTACGGTCGTTGCTAGCATTCTCCCTGCTGCTGCAAGTATCAATCCGCTTCGAAATTGACCATCATGTGATGTAATCTAGTCCTGAGCCTTCAAACCCTAGTCTTCGTCTTCCTTGCAGCAGAATCGGGCGGCTTCTTCCAAATCTTCTCTCGAAAGATCAGATGCTCGGAGCGGACGAAGTGAATTGTCAAGATCGTGTTGGCGAGCTTAGATGTAGGGTAAAAACCCGACCGTTAGCACTGCACTGCTTGCCACTTGCTTGCTCAGATGTGTGGGAGTTTGCTGGTTCGGAGGTGAACTGTGATCACCTGGAGCAGCCACCCGAATCCCAAGAATCCCCAAAACCATGCACACCAGCCCGCATACAGCCAGATTATGCTGAGCCTGGTATTTCAGCTGCTCTTACAGGTTTCAATAAGTCATATTGGAGATCTGCAATATGGGTACTGACTTCACCATTTCAGAAATAGTGTTGGGCCTGGTAGAACACCCTTACAGAGCTCCCCAACCCTAACCCCTTGATGCACCCCTAAACCCTAAACCCCAAAAGACTTAAACCCAAATCTCTGAACCCTAAGCCCGAAGCCCTAAACCCCAAAAGCCCTAAATGTTGCCAAACTTCTTCAGCACAAAACCCTGAAACCCCCCAAGGACCTACACCCACACCACAAAACGCCCCAAAATCCTGAGCCCGAACTACCCTAAACCCTAAGCCCTAAACCCTAAACCCTAAGCCCTCAACCCTAAAGCCTAAGCTCTAAGCCCTAAAGCCCTAAAGACCTAAAGCCCTAAAGCCCTTAGCCGACCCGCCTTCTCCTGTCCCGCTCCGGGGCGAGAGCCCCTCTGTCCTGTGCAGAGCGCGGGCGTCCCGAGTTGTAGTTTTCGCCCCGCATGTCAGTGTCTCTACGGGCCTGAATGATTACCTATACTATTCTGGGGGTTCCTTATTGCGGTTATAGTATAATGGGCCCCGAACCCTATTCTAATTATTAAGGCCCTTCCTGAAACTGAGGTCAGAAGAACCAGGAACCCCCAATGGCCCTTTAATGGAGCCCGTATGATCCCTGGGTACTTATAGAGTAAATTAGAGGGTAGTTGGGGGGTCTAACAAGAGCTTTGGCATCCTTATGTTTGTAAAGCATGTCGCCACTTAAAGAAACCCTAAACCCATAAGCCCGAAACCCTACACCCCTAAACTCCCTAAGCCCTACCTTAAACCTGAATACCCTACCTTTTTAGGGCTCCTTAATTTTCCTTCTATAAGTCCTGAAAAATGGTCGAATCTGGGCTCGTCGTAGTGTTGGGAATCTCGGATCTGGGTTCAGACGATTTGGGCCTGAGGGTTTAGGGTTCAGGGTTTGGGTTTAGGGTTTAGGGTTTGATCGTTTTGGGGTTCGATGAGGGAGTTTCCGAAAATAAGAGGTACCTTATTTTGGGGTCCTTAGAATAGGGATCCTACTATTTAATTTAGGGTGCTATATTTAGGGTCCCCTATTTTCGGAAACTCCCATGAAGGTTTTTCATGGTCTCAATCCGGTTTCCACAAGGCGTTGTTTTAGGATAGAGTGTGGGGTTTGGGGTTTTGGCTTTGTGACTTTGGGATTGTAGACGTTGGAATTTTGCTAGTCCGTTGTCTGAGACATGCGGAGCACCGGAACGTCGTTCCACCCCTTTCCATATCTTGCAGAAATTTGGGCAAGGCTGGTCGCAGAAAGATCAAAGCTAAAGCAGAAGAATCACCCGTGCCTCATCGGAGGACGCGGTCTTTGCATTCTCTGAAACATGCTGTTAGTAGTACTTTTAGAATCTTTGCTGAGACATTGTCCCAACCATAAAGCAGGCTTGTCGAACAAGCACAGCTGCACCTAAACCCTAAAACCCTAAACGTAATCTAGGGGGTTTTAGACCCGAATGCAGAACAATCCATGCATCAGACGGCATCGGCCGCTGGAGCCCTCCCTAAGCAGGTTCTTTTGGGGTCCTCATAACAAGGATCCTACTATTTAGGGTATTATATTAGGGTTCCCTATTTTCAGAACCTCCATATCTATGTCAAATTTCCAGAGGTTCATGTTCTGCCACACAATCTGCAAGGTTAACACCCGGCCTTGACCCTCGAATGCGCAGATCACTGCCGACCATGCAAGACCCAGGCTTTGTAACAACTGATTTGGGTGTAGGGTCGAAAGCTTAGGGTTTAAGAGGAAGGGTTCTAAGTTTGAGGTTTGGGGGTTTATATGGTTTAGGGGACAGGGAGCCTGAACATCGCCGGCAATGGCACTCCCTCCGTTTGACTATACTTCGGTATAGTGTTCAAGTTGTTTTTGATTTTGCAGGCCCTTGCATTCAACACCCTTACCTTGCACTGCAGCAGTCCCCGGAGCAATAATCCAGTCCTAAACCCTAAACCCTAAACCAAACCATGCTCTCAACCTGCAATCTGAGGCCTTCACCCCGAAGCTTACCAGCTCCAGCCCGGGCCGTAAACCCTAAACCCCACACCTCGATCCTGAAGCCCAAGCCCTACCGAAAGCCTCACCGTGGTAGCGAAGTAGATAACCTTTAACCTGCATGGGGTTGATATATACCCTGGTTACCATTTTGACCCCTAATTTAATATGGTTTCAGGTATAATGAAAGGATTTTGGAAGGTCTGGGTACCTTACGAGCTCGAGATTCATTAAGGATGTACGTAATGCTTGGGGGGCTTGCAATTGAGAGTCCAGAGGATTCTAGAGGTTAGGGTGTAGGGGTCTAGGGTCTAAGGGCTTCAGGTTTAGAGGTTTAGAGGTTTAGAGGTTTAGGCTTAGGGCTGGGGGTGTAGGGTTTGGTACCCTAAACCCTAAACCCCTAAACCCCTAAACCCTAAACCCCTAAACCCGAAACCCTATTCTTTGGGCTAGGGTGTAGGGGTTCAGGGGTCTATTCCTTCCAAGCCCTGTGGTTCCGACCTGAAGTAGGACTGCTTCTATCTTGACCTGCCAGAACCTACTTTTTTGTGTAGGGTCCCTATAAAACCCATCCTAGGGTTTATAATAAGAACCTACAAAAAAGTGGGGTTCAGTAGGTCTAGGTATGTGTCTCATGTCTAAAATCTTAGACAAGAGCGCGTTCAAGGCAGCTTTTCCGGTGGTTCGGAGTGGGACCGTGTTTTTTTTCAACATGTCTGGGAGTCAGGGCCGTTGGGTTTAGGCTTAAGCTACATATCATACTGCCATACTACCTGGATGTGTCTATTCAGCAAGGCAGTACATACTTACTTGCACATGTCACGTGCCTGATTGCCTGTGTCTTCGTGGCTTTTCCCGCGGTGTCATCTACGCCAGTCGACTCCCCCGTGAAGCCCAGCAAGTTGGGCATCCGAAGAGCCATAGCATCTCGATTTACGGATATGCATTTCTGTTGAAGGGTTTAGAATTCAGAAAATAAGCAAGCACTGTATCCTAGGTCTCGCATGCGAGATGGATGTATTGAGACTGTGCAGGTCAGGCAACTTCCACGGCTGAATGGGCCCCTAAACCCTAAACACTTACCCTAAACTCTGCGGTACACTGCTTAGGGTTTGGGGTTCAGGGTAAAGAATCACCTGACCCCAGGAAATTTGTGGTTTAGGGTATAGAACTTATAGAACTCCAGGGTCCTGAGTCCTTAGCAGCGGAGTAGGTGACCGTTAACTTCAACTTTTTTGGGGTACTCTAAACCCCCCAAGTATTCACAAAGGTTAACCTGCGGGACCGTTAATCTTCTGAGATACTGCTGGACCAGTAGGGTTTAGGGGTTTAGGGTTTAGGTTTAGGGTTGTTTAGGGGTTTAGGTTTAGGGTTTTGGGTTTAGGGTTTAGGGTTTGGGGTGGACGATGGCTCTGCATTCATCTGAGTCATGAATCTTTTGTCGCTGGCAGCTGCTTGGCCGATGAGGTTCCCCCGTGAAGGTGGCGGAAGGTATCATACCTCGTAAAGTCATTTCTTTGCTTTTACATCCCTCAATATGGAATTCAGAGGGACCTTACAACAAGGAGGTTTCGGCAGGTTACGGTAGCTGTCTGGATAATTAGTACTACTGTCGAGCTACACTCCCGGTAAAAGTTTATTACCATGTCACCCAAAACTACACCAGCAACCGGGCGGGGCTCGGCCACACTCAGGCGGGGTTTAAGTTGTTGGAATGAGGTTTAGTTTGGGTTGACGTAAAAGGTTTCGGGGTTCAGGCCTTCAAACCCTAAGCCAAAACCCAGAAATCTTGACCTGAAGCCTCAGTCCTTTCCCTCTGAAGCTAAACCCCCAACCCAAAACCCCAACCACTGCACCCTCTCATTTGTGCCAACTCTTTTCACACACCCTTATAACTTGGGTACTGCCCCCACTCTGTAACAGGTCGGTAAATACGAATTTCCAATATAATTGTATTTAGCCCTTAATATGACCCCCAATAAAGAGTGCCACCGGGTTGGCCTCACGAAGTACCTGCTGCCGCGAACTGCTCACTGGAGTTGCATGAAGCATGAGCAGGCCTGCGAAAAGGGTAATACAGGGGGTTGAATAATTAGAATAGGGTTTTGGGGTATATGATACTATGGTTATAATAAAGAAGCCCCAAAATAGTATTGGTAATTATTAAAGCCCCTGCACTTGTGGATTTAGGGTTATTATGCGTTCAGGGTTTATATGAGCTCTTCATACAGCGCCACATGGCAAAGTTACCGTGGGAGCGGAAATAATGGACATGCAACCGACTTTCTACTAATCAAGCATTCTTCGTGGCATGTGGGCTCGCAGCGTGTTTTTTGAGCTCGAGGTACCGAATACTCATTGAATTTGATCAGATTTTCAAGGCTTTATAGAGTAACACCTCGGGTTTTTAGACTTACGGGTTTGGGGAACAGGCCTGCGCATTCTGAGCTCCGACGTGAGTGGTTTAACTTGTAGAGCCTGGGCCCTGTAGAGGAGAGCCCGCCCTAGCCCGCAGATTCCATGGCGTGAGTTGAGTATTGAGAAGAGATGTCACAAAAACAAACTAACGTAGGAACCTGATTAAGAAACCTTGGGCCTTTATTGGGGTTCCTTATTTGAATCCTACTATTTTGGGGTTATAGGCCCAGGGTTTCTTAATCAGGTTCCTACATTAACTAGTTTAGAACCCAGGGATTCCGCAAGGAGAGTGCGAAAAACCGACAGCAAGAACGAATAGTATCCCCTAATTGTAATCTTGCAGTTCGACTATTCTACCAGGTGCACAAACTGACGGCTTCTTTTTAGACTTTTGCACCCTCCGGCTGGGGCTTTCGGATCTAGGACGGATCAGTGGCCAGCATTATTGATGCAGCCTTCTTCTGTTTAAAATGGAAAGCAATAGTAGCAATAGTACAAACGAAGAAAGAGAAAGCTCATGTATACATTTTAGTACATGGTTGCACACACGCCTTTCTCCCTGCACATATACATATGTTATAACTGACTATGAGTATACAAAAATAGAGCAGACTTTCGATTGGTAAGTTGGTAAGAGACAGAAGAGGTCTGAAGACGGCAACGCAGTTTGCCACATGTTTTTAAGGATTTGAGGATCAGGTCTTCGAGCTAAACCCTATAAACCCTCAACGCTAAACCCGTTTTAATTGTCTTCGAAAGTCAGGCTTCACGATCCAGGGTTTGAGTTTAGGTCATCATTGGATTCCTAGTGCAGCCCTGGCCAGTACACCCCCTCCCGACCCTTCATTATAATAGGTTGCGACCCCACCCATATATATATATATACACATACATGCGCACTGTTTAGATAGATGATATACACCCATGAAGCGCTCTTATGGGATATACAAGTAGGGACCCCGAGCCCGAAGCTCTAATGAAGGTTGCGGATTCAGGTGCCGTGTTTCTGCGGGAGACGATGGGAGGCACTTGGCGCCTTGGAGATGGGCTCCCTTGTCTCGATCCACACTGTCTACCCCCCGAACTGCAGTTTAGGTTTAAGGTTGAGGGTTTAGGGTTTAGGGTTCAGGATTTTGGGGTTTTGGGGTTTAGGGTTTAGGGTTTTAGGGTTTAGGGTTGAGGGTTTATAATGCAGTCTTGTCGGGTGTTGAATATGGGGTTTCAACAAGCTATTGGTTGAGTCTTCAGAAGGGGTTCATTGAGGGTGCCTATATAGGGCTTGTTGAAAGCATTGGGTGGCCAACACGCAGATATTGGTGTCTCAGAAATTCTGACACTCCTTAGGTCCGCTACAGTTGGATGCCTCATGTCCAACAAGCAACCTGCCGCTTGGGGTTTGATTTCGGAGTGGCACGTCCGCTACTGTTTAGAGTTGAGAGGGTTTTGGGGTATGGGACGTAAGGTCTACGACTTTGGGTTTGCGCTGCAGAGCAGAACTTAGGGTTTCAGCCAAGGGAATGCCCCAGCTTCGAAAATCCGCGCAGAATTACCCATAATAGTCTCTTTAGTTCCCTGATAACATCCCTATACGTGTAATCTATACCAAACTCCATTCTAATTTGTAAGGCCCTTATAGCAGACTCTGGTAACCCCGATAATTAGAGCCCTTTGAAGGAACCCGTAAAGGAGTTCAAGAAGTCCGTTTTTGCGTGGTCCGTGATCTCGGAAGACTGGACTTTCAGTGCCTTAGGAGAAACCCTGAAACTCCTTTAGGATTCAGGGCTTAGTGTTTAGGGCTTAGGGTTTTGTTCTCTGGGCGTAAAGTTTAGGGCCTAGAGCTTGACGTTCACCGTTCATGGGTTCGGACTGTTCGAGCCAGGGAGCTTGTCGCTGAGAGATTCGCCTCATCGCACCAAGAACGCACGTCGGTGGGGCCACCTCGGGGTTCGTAGGCTCAAACTTGGGCCTGCACCGTTACAGTATTCGCAAAGCCAAGCCTTATAACACAATTCACCAAATAGAAACTACAACAGTTCCAGAACCCCGAAACCCTTATAAGACAAACCAACAGCAGAAACACACCCTAAGCTCCAAATCCTAGAATGATGTGAATGAGTCTGAATGAGCCTGAACAAGTAGTTGCGCTTGTTCTTATTAATGAGGGTTCCTTATGATACAGTTTTGTTTTTTCACCCAAACGCCATTTCTGATTTGTTGAAGCCTATGCTACGTCCTTGTAGTATCCCTTATAGTGACCAAGTATAGATCCCATGAAAAGGAAAGATACTGGAGCGCCATTCTAACTGTTACGGCCTTTACATTTCTGAGTCCGAAAGTAAACCCTAAACCCTAACTAAACCCTAAACCAACCCTAAAAACTAAACCCTGAACCCTAAACCGGATTGCGTGTCACATACCCGAGCCTGCCTCGCCGAAGCGTGCAAAGCACCTGATGGCTTGATTTGTTGGGAATTACAAGCAAGGGGGCTTGAGGGTTTTCCGAAGATGGTACTTTAGGCTTTCGGGCTCAGAGGACAGGGTCTCAGGGTTGCGGCTCTGATAAGGGTTTGCCAAAGGATCTTGCCAGTTATATACAGACTTTAGAATGTGCTGGTTGTGCTCGTTATGACTATAGTTGGAGTCTGGAGAGCCTAGGGGAAGCCAAGGTTCGTCGGTTGTCCAAGCAGGATGTAAGGAGTTTTTGCGAGATTACGTTCCGCTGATGACCATTCAACGGCTAGCTGGACCCAATGGCAGTCGATGTGCTATGTACATCTACTTCGAAAAGAGATGGCAACTACCATTGAACGACCATGCACGGAACTGCCGGCGGAGAGCCAATATAGCATATCAACAAAGATTCACGTGGCATCCCTGGCGAATTCAAGTCAAACTCCCGCTGCACGAGATGCAAGTGTGCATGCAAGTGTGCATGGCTGGATGGATGGGTGGATTGATGGATGGGTGGATGCATATCCGAATGAATGAATTTGAATGAAAGAATGAACTTGAAGTAATCACGAATGAAAGAACGAATGCTTGAATGAATGAATGAATGAATGATAAATGCAATGGGATGGGATGGAATGGAATCCTGGAAGAAAATGAAATGGATAAAAACATGAATGCATGGTTGAACGAATCAATCAACGCATCATTGATCGACTTGTCGGTTGCATCAGTGCAACTATATACGTATATGAGTGCGGGCGCATGTGTGTGTGTGAATGTTCTTAGTTTATAGACACCGTGTGGTGTCTGTATGTATGCTGTATGTATGCAGGTGTGCATGGTTAGATGTCTGTATGTATATGTCTGACTGCCTGTAGATATGTATGTATGTATGTATGCATGTATGTATGTACGCATGTATGTATGTCTGTATATTTCTGTCTCTATGTATGTATTTATGTATGTATGTATGTATGTATGTATGTACGCATGTAGGTCGGTATGTGTGTATGTGTGTGTGTATGTATGTATGTATGTATGTATGTATGTATGTATGTATGTATGTATGTATGTATGTCTTCATGTATGTATGTATGTATGTATGTATGTATGTATGTATGTATGTACGTATGTATGTATGTTGTATGTGTGTATGTATGTATGTATGTATGTATGTCTGTTGAACAAATATTGCTTGTATGCATATGTGGCTACGCCTATTTCCGGGCAAATTAGAGGGAGCCTCTGCTTGTTCCACAGCAGCAAGCCAAGAAGGGCGTTTCATCCGGTGTCCTCTGTCGCCAGGTGCAAAGCTAGACGGCTTGTCCTGGGACGGTGCGCAAAAAAGAAGCAGTTTAGGGTTTAGGGCTTTGGAATGCACGGTGCACAGCAGGGGTAAACAGAAACCGAACAGCATGGATCGGGTTCGACATAGCTGCACTAGGGATTACGAGCCAGGAAGACTTGTGCGGTAGATGATACTCAACAGAGATGAAGGCAGCCCGCAGATGCCACACATGGTAGTGTAGGGGCCTTTATAATTAGAACAGGAACTGCGGAACCTGCACGTAATGCCTTTAGCCTTGGAGCTTGGATACAGGACAGTGCCACGAAAATCTCGTTACCATGACGAATCGAACCTGAAAAAAGACCTCAGCTGCGACTCGATCGAGAGCAACACTTGCAGCCGAAGCCTATCATCCTGCTCGCGCTATGCCCTAACATCCCTCGACCCCAGAAATACTAAACTCTCGGAAACACCCACATCGCTTTTCAGATACAACGGAGACGGCCATTAAACCGTGGTTGAATTCCTGTCGAACCTTTCGACAATCTCTGAAAGAACCCGCTAAGCACACAATCGTGATGTTAAATCCGGAACCCTGAATTCTTGATTCCTCTAACTACCCCACACCCCGAAACCTCATCCCCAAACCCTAGCCTCCGCAAGCCCTTGTTTTCGTAAACCTTATAAGTTATAAGTTGGGTCATTCCCCCTCCCAGTAACTGTCCTTGAAGGGGCCTTATTAAGGGGGCTATTATAACTTCTATTTCCCATTGTGGTAACAGTTACTGTAAGGGGGAATGACCCAAGTTAAGAGTCCCAAAACTTCCGCCTGCATCCGATTCTCTGCAGAGGCCCCGGGGCGAGGATTAACCTTTCGACGCTGACCCCGACAGAGGCGTTAGGGCCGAAGTGAGCGGCCTGAAGTTCAATAGGGTTCCGTTACGGGCTCCGTTAAGGGTTATATAAGTGTTACCATGAGTGCTCCGGCTTATGTTTCCGATTTAGAGTTCTGAAGTATTCCTTCCGAACTACGCCATGAGAAAAGCATTCAGATCATAATGGGAACCCGTCTTTATGGTTTCGGATTTCAGTGACAGTTTGGGATTTGGGTGGGCTAGACTTGAGTCCAGTAGCAAAACGGTGTGGGGTTCACTGTTTTATAAGGTTTAGAGTAAACCGTTTGCGGTTTCCACCCCAAGTTTCCCGACCCCCTCAACAGTTGGAGCCGCGAAGAGGCGGAGACCCACTTCCGGAGGCTTCTGCGACTAGTTGCGAAAGCTTCTTGTGGTTGGCTTTCGAAGTTGATGTTGTGCCATAGTTGTTGTTTTTGTTGGGTTGGTTGCAGGGCCGTGGGCTGCTGCCCCTTTTGAACTCGGAAGGCCAAGCTACTACAGGGGCTTGAATAAGTATCTATACTATTTTGGGGGTCTTTATTATAGTTATAGTAGAATGGGCCCCAAAACCCTATTCTACTTACTAAGGCCCCTAGATTAAGTACTTCGTAGTAACTGACCGGAGCAACTGTGAGTCGGTGTTGCCCTTGTGTCGAGTAGTCTGCTGACATAAACTCTAAACTCTAAACACCAAGTCATCAATTGTCGTAAAAAGCCACTGAAAACATCCGCATTTGCCCCAGCATTGTCCCGGAATAGCGACTTCTGCCCGGTTTGTCCACGGTGTTGCTGACAAAGGTAGTTCCTGCCAGTTGCTGCACTTGCAGATGAACCTTTTAGGCCCAGACCCCTAAACCCAGAGGTAGGCCCGAGACCTGAAGGCCTTCATCCGCCGGACACCTCATCTTGCGGCAAAAATGCCGTCATTTTCTACGCACAAGTGGAAACGGTACTTTCAGGTAACTCACCGACATGGGAGCAGCGTGTGCGTGACCTTCCCAAACGCCAAAGTGAGCACTCTTGGAGCGAGGAGCGTGCGTCACGCCTTGGGTATACCAGCTGGGATATGTTGGCGCTGGGGTGTAATGTGCTCATTGGCGGAAGGAGGAATACCGGGCCACCGACGTTGATTCCAGGCGGAGGCCGGTCCTTTCCTACGACTGAATGTGGAGAACTGGGATCAACGTTACATGTTCAAGTCTTGGACGACTGGGAGGGTTGACGACCCGTCAGTCCGCTCTGAGAACACCAGAGCCTGGGAGATGAACTATTGTCCGGCACTGACCAGAGTCAACCTCGAAGGAATTGCGCAAGAGGAGAAAGACCACTGCACTTTATCAAAGACCTAATAGACCTCAATCCTCTAAACCTCTAAACCCTAAACCCTTAACTTCTCAACCTTAAACTCCTAAAAGACCTAAATCCTATAAACCTCTAAAACCCTAAGCCTCTAAGCCTTAAGCCACGAAGTCCTTGCCCAAGTTCAGTGTTGATCCTTGGACCTGCAATGGCAGCGACACCTTAATAGCTGAGTGGATACATTTTATACTTTTTGGAATAATAGTACCCACTATAAAACTGAAGGTGTACACCTTTTGCTTATGAGCTCAGCAACTAAGACACCGTCTTGGACGGTCGTTGGCCGAAATAGCTGCCACAGTGCTTCTGCTAAGTCTGACCTGCTATGTTGGCTCTCTTAGCCCAGAGGGCTGAGATCTTAGGCTTCAGCCCTAAACCCTAAACCCCTAAACCCTAAACCTTAGGGGTGGCGAAACTGAGGACTACAGGCGAATCTCTCAAGTCCCCGTATCCAAAAGCCTAGCAAACTGGCACGGTACACAGGTGGCTAAAACCGACGCCCAAAGCTCTGATCTCGACTATAGGGCCTTAAATAATTACCCATACTATTTGGGGGGGGGGGGGGGGNCGGCTGTACGATTCGTGATACCCCCAAAACCCTATTCTTGGTGTTCAGGCTCCGATTCGTGATAGCCCCAAAACCCTATTCTAATTATTAAGGCCCTGAAAATTAGTCTAATCCCGAGAAGGTTCTTTCTCCAGAGCAGCCCGAAATTGGCAGGCCCTGTTTGAACAATGCAAGGAGCACCCTTGCAATTAAGACAAGCCCCGATCCAAGCCTGTGTGCACAATCAACTCTAAACGCTAGCGAAATCCAAGCCTAAACCCCATAAACCCTAAGCCCTAAAGGGGGTCGCAGTCAGCTTTTACAAAAAAAGGAAACCCAAAACCGTAAACCCCCAACTCAAGGGACCCTAGACTAAGAGAGCAGGTCGCTGGAAGGGGCATCGTCATTTGTGCCGGAGGGCCAGCTTCTCAGCTGCTCCGGGGGGGGGGGGGGGGAGTTGGGGTTCGGGGTGCGGGTTACCGATTTAAATTTCGGGCTTCGGGTTACCTTTAACTACCACAGCCTTCTTTTTATTATGGGTTCTGATCATGAACCCCAATATCGAAATGAAAGGGAACCTACACATAACGAGGTTTTGGTAGTTCGAGTTAGAGTGTGGGGTTAGGATTCAGGACTTCTAAGGGTTTAGGGTTAGGGCTTCTGGCTTTTACTTCGTTCCGTCCGGAAGTTGGGCTGTTCGGTCTGGAATGTTCGGGCCAAGGGCTTCTGCCAAGGACTCGCAATCCGAATATCACTGAAACAAGGTGTACATTGCATAACTGGGTGTTGCTTGAGAATCCGTTGGCATCTTTGCATTGATTGCTATGTTTGTGTCCACGGGGCTTACAGCCAGCTAATAGTCGACAAGTCCGAAATTTTCTGCCTAGCTCGAAATCTTGAGCCCTGGATCCTCAAACTCCTAGATACTCTAAACCCCAAACCCCTAAACCCCTATTAACCCCTTCAAACCTCTATAGACCCCTGAAGCCCTACCCCCCAGATCCTTCACCCTAAGCTCCACGAGGCGCACCCTCGCCCTCGGACGTTCATCCCTGCACCCAGGCCTTATCTTCCGCTTGCCTGGCTCTCTGTGAGGCACGGGGCTTTGAGCGCTTATAGGGTTTTGGGGTTAGGGTCCATCTCTGGGCTCATGTCTACGGATTCAAGTCGAGATTGCTGTCGCTTGCTCTGCTGTCTTGCAAGTTTGTGGTCACTCTTGCGATGCCGTTGGCTTAGATTTGAAATGCTTCTGCTAGATTGGCAGGGCCCAGCACTGTTGCCATACTATGTCTTGTTCACTATCGTGGGTTCTTAGAACCTTTGTCTCTCTTCTCTTCATGCGCCTTGCCTTCCTTCGTTTCGCTGATGGGTCTGCTTGTCGGTCATTGCCAGGGCAATCGGGCATCAGCCAACCACGACTGCCCCAAAACTCTAAACGCGACATCCGAACTCCTCGAAGGTTTAGCAGGGTTTGGGGTGGTGCTTGCCCTTACTGAGGCTCAGCCAGTTTCTACTTGTAGAACTTGCTAGTCGTGTGGTCGTGCAACTATCTACAGCAATGCGAAATGTTGCAGGCTCTTGCGGAAGCACTGTGGCTGCCAGCTGCCGGTGGAGCTGTGGCATCTACCGAATGAGGCAGAACAGAGCTGGTATCCACAAAACACCCCGGACCGTAAACCCACACGCAAACGCTTTCGAGCCTCGTGAACAAGCAAATGTCTTTTGTACGGAAGGCGGTCTTTGATCGGTTTCCGGAGACAGGCAACGGTTCCACCAGTCGTTTCGCCGCCTAACGAAGAAGCTGTTGTGTTGTTTCTAAGCCGACAAACATACTCATGTCCTGACCAAAGTGTTCCGACCTTATAAACGGCCGACCAGCGCAGTGTTTTCATTTCAGGGCCTATGCTTGTGCTTGCGTGCAATATAGGACAAGTGTCAGGCTATCGTCCCTCTAACATATGTCTGTACTACAATATATTATAAGGTTCAACGAGGACTCACCAAGGTGACGTGCTGGCGGCGCAAGCCCTTGCCTTGTACCAAGGCATTTCATGTTTTTCTCTTCGTCTGTTTAAATGATTTGGGAGTGTTGCAGCTCAATTCTTGAAATTGGGATCATGTAAAGCTGTTGGTACTTCGTCAAGCACAAACCTTAATTAACCCATTCCAGTATAAGCAAACGGGTTTCTCTTCGGTAGGTACCCGACTCGTGGCGGATCCTCCTTGATGGAGAATCTGGCGTCTGTTTGCGGGAGCTGCCTGCCTGATCCCCGGGAGGGTCATGGTATTTTCTGGACAGGCAGTAGGCAGTGCTGTACATTATGTTTCATGTTGTTTATATTGCCACGGCCCTGATCGTTCATTACCTGAATCAGAAAGTGACAGTACAGAGGTCTCTTGAGGACAGCAGCCACATCTAGCACTGATCATCAGTCGCGCAAGAACAGGTACTATAGGGGCCGAAATAATTACCAATACTATTTCGGGGGTTCCTGATTGTAATTAGAGTATAATGGGCCCCAACACCCTATTCTAATTATTAAGGCCCCCTTAATAGGTTCAAGCTCCAACAAGAAGGCCGGCATTAGTCGAGTGCTTCTCTGGTGGGGATATTCCCATGCACAGCATTATTGTCTCCCCGACCGCTGACGTAATGTAAGGGCCCTTATACTTAAAATAGGGTTTTGCGGGTTTTCTTACTATAGTTATAGTATAATATGTCCCCAAATCCTATGTTCATTCTTAAGGCCCCTACTTTCCGAGGAACTGCCGAGGAAGCGTCCAGAGGTTTGGGCCGCGCAGTCCCCAGTTGCCATCCTGTGGTTTCCCTACCTGGGGATCCGATTTACAGTTTAGGGTGTTAGGGTTTATAGGGTTTTAGGGTTTAGGGTTTAGGGGTTTAGGGTCTTAAGGGTTATAGCCTATAATAAAGGGGTCATAACCTACTGGGGATCCGATTTACAGTTTAGGGTGTTAGGGTTTATAGGGTTTTAGGGTTTAGGGGTTTAGGGTCTTAAGGGTTATAGCCTATAATAAAGGGGTCATAACCTACTGGGGATCCGATTTACAGTTTAGGGTTTTAGGGTTTATACGCTTGATGGACAAAATCCTGCATTACCCATTGTAAGGAATATACCATAATTCCCATAGTTTAGGGTCCTTAGGGTCATGCAGGATTTTGTCCATCAACCGTAGGGTTTTAGGGTTTAGGGTTTAGAGGTCTAGGGATTGAAGGGCGAAACCGTAATACCCAATAGTAAAGGGGTCATAACCTACTGGGGATGCAGGTAAGGCTCCATGTACCTATATATTGTACATACTTGCCAGTATACATGTAAGAGGCTTATACAAGGGTGCTTTTGGGGGTCTTAGGGTTTAGGGTTCATAGGGTTTAGGGGTATCACTGTCATTTCCAGGGCGTTACCATACCACCAGCTACTCATGCGTGTTTCTGTTTCAGCTTCAGCGTCCCACTTTGCTTCGTGAGTCATGCCAGTTGCCCCTCTATCTTCTTACTTCCTAGACACATTTACACACTCTAAGCCGTTCCATTTCTTGTTCAAATGTTTCGGCAATATGGGAGTTTCCGAAAATAGGCGACCCTAATATAGTACCTAAATAGTAGGATCCTTATTAATTATAAGGACCCCCAAATAAGCTACCCCTAATTTTCGGAAACTCCCATATAGAACCCGAACCGCCAGACTGGTTAGCCCAAGAGGGGAGTAACTGGATGCACCCCTGCGGTACCCTTATTATAGAACTGGTTACCCATAGGCTCCATAGTAGTTCCTTTGTGGGACTGCCTTATAGGATTCTAAATATGAACCCTAAAAAGGAACTACTATGGAGATTAGGGGTAACCTCTAAAGAGGAACTACAATGGAGACTCTAGCTATAGACTCCCTAAGCCCATACCCAAAGCTCTTCTGCTGTCACCCAGGTGAAGCCGCTTGCGCTGTTGGGAAGCTCATTTGCAGAGATCCTCTTACTCGATGCAGACGGGAGCTTAGTCCCAGACCCCCGGGAGGATCCAAAAAGTAGATCCCTTAATGGGGGTTCCTATAAAGTACCCTTAGTAGTATAGGGCCCCAAATTAGGGGATCTACTTTCTAGATCCTCCCGGTGGTCTGNCAGACCCCCGGGAGGATCCAAAAAGTAGATCCCTTAATGGGGGTTCCTATAAAGTACCCTTAGTAGTATAGGGCCCCAAATTAGGGGATCTACTTTCTAGATCCTCCCGGTGGTCTGGGGTCTGTTTGTCCAGGGTAAAGGCTTGGGTTTGGGTGGTGTTTTTTTAAAAGAGGTCTAGAGTCTCTAGAACTCCCATAGACTACCAAACCCTACTTTTTTGTAGGTTCTTATTACAAACCCTAATATGGAATTTATAGGGACCCTACAAAAAAGTAGGTTTTGGTAGGTTACGGTCTAGGAGTCTAGGATATTGTTACGGCGTTTTAGGTTTGGTTTGGGGCTAAGGGCGTTTCGTGAATTCACGGCGTGGGGGTTCTGCAAGGCTTCGAGGTTGGGGCTGTGGCCGGTTTCTCCAATGCCCGAAGTCAATTCACAATCAATCAACGATTTCGCTTTTGAGCTTTAAAGTTTGTTCGAGATTCGGGTTTGAGGGTGCCCCTGAAATCCAAAGCCCAAGCCTTCTATGGTTCGAAACCCGAGTGCCAGTGTGGCATTTGGAGTCGCCGAGGACAACCTTCCTTTAAGCTCGCCAGATGCGCTGTTCTCAGAGCTGCTGCCTCAGCTGAGGGTTAAGGGTTCTGTTAAGAATTTGGGGTGTTGGGTTTAGTTGGGCAGAAGCGCTTATAGGGGTTTCAGACTTTGGATTTTGAGCGTCAAATGCTTTTGGGGAAAGTTCGGTGAGGGTGAGAGCGGCGATAGTATCGCCAACACAAACTCTACCCTAAACAAACAAACCCTAAACCCTAGACCCTAACCAGTAAACCCCCAAATCGCCTAAACCCCTGAACCCCAAACACTAAACCAAAAGCCCCTGAACCTGAAGCTTCAACCCTTTCCTGCCCGCTACAAAAAGAAAGCACATCCGAAGCCCGAAGCACCGATCCCTAGACCCTGATCCTTAAATCCTAAAAAAAAGCGGCTTATAGGGTTTAGGAATAGCCAAACCCCGCACCAAACCCTAAACCGCAACCTAAACCCTATACTCTAAACCGCATCCTACACTAAGCCCAAATGAAGCCGTTCATTTACATCCTGGGCCTTGAACCGTATCAAGGTCCCTCTATCGCGAACACGGCGCGGTGTTCTGGAAAGACTTCGGGATCTTCCAGGAACATGCCGCAAGATCAATATATAGGGGCCTTAATATTTAGAATAGGATTTTGGCGGTTCTTTTTATCACTGTAGTATAATATGCCCCCAAACCATGTTCTAGTTTTTAAGGCCCCTACGTTAGAGACTCTGTCTTTTGCTTCGGAGTTCGGGGTTTGACTTTGTTTGTAGGTTCTTATTTTCAACCCTAATAAGGACCCTGCAAAAACGTAGGAAAGGTGAAGGTAGGTGCATATGTGGGAGTTTCCGAAAATAGGGGACCGTAATATAGTACCCTAAATAGTAGAATCCTTATGAGAAGGACCCCAAAATAAGGTTCCCCTACTTTTCGGAAACTCCAACGCTAAACCCTAAACCCTGGTACCCCTAATTTTCGGAAACTCCCATGTGTGGTTTAGGATTCCACTGGGAGTTTAGGGGGCCTAGAGGCCCCTGGGTATGTCAGGCCAAAGACCAGAAGCTTCTGGGGCTCATGCTTAGTGTTTCGGGAATTCGGGGTTTTGGGTTTAGGGCTTAGGGGGTTTAGGGGTTTTGGGGTTTTGGGTTTAGGGTTTAGGGGTTTGGGGTTTCGGGGTTTCGGGGTTTTGGGTTTAGGGGGTTTTGGGGGTTTAGGGTTTAGGGGTTTGGAGTTTCGGGGTTTTGGGCTTAGGGGGTTTAGGGTTTAGGGGTTTGGGGCTTCGGAGTTTTGTGTTTGGGGTTTAGGGGGTTTAGGGTTTAGGGGTTTGCGGGTTTTGGGTTTGGGGTTTAGGGTTTAGGGGGTTTTGGGTTTAGGGGTTTGGGGGTTTTGGGTTTGGGGTTTAGGGTTTAGGGGGTTTAGGGTTTAGGGGTTTAGAGTTTCGGGGTTTTGGGTTTGGGGCTTAGGGGGTTTAGGGTTTAGGGGTTTGGGGTTTTGGGCTTAGGGGGTTTAGGGGGTTTAGGGTTTAGGGGTTTCGGGGTTTGGGTTTTGGGCTTAGGGGGTTTAGGGTTTAGGGGTTTGGGGTTTCGGAGTTTTGGGTTTAGGGCTTAGGGGGTTTAGGGTTTAGGGTTTCGGGGTTTTGGGTTTGGGGCTTAGGGGGTTTAGGGTTTAGGGTTTAGGGGGGTTTAGGGGTTTAGGGTTTCGGGGTTTGGGGTTTAGAGGTTTAGGGCTTTAGGGGTTTAGGGTTTTCAACACAGGGTCGGAATAAACAAGGAGACGATCTACACACTATGCTATAGTTCTGAAAAGGCGCCTGAAGAATAGTTGTACTTGTAGCTGCTAAGACTATTCTGTGGGGTCTTCGCTGGCAACTATAGCATGACATACCCCAAAAAGCCGTATTCTAACCATCAAGGCCTTAAAGTAGTTCCTATATAGGTACGTAGGGGCCAAAGTATGTACTATTTCTGGGCTTTGGAGTACCGTACTTTAATACTTTTTTCTTAAAGGGACCATTATGAAATACAAGTTTATACTTTTTCCCCCTGGTTACTGAAAAGCCCAGATTTGGGCACAGGGACCCTTAAGGTCTGTGCTTTCGACTAAAAGGATTCCGTGTGAGGTAAAGGCGAGAACGCGACAGGACATACTGAACGGGGCGATGGAGAGTGAACACGCAGCCCTCATTCATTCTATCTAAGAGTTCCCTAAACTATTAACCCACAAAAGACCCCCTTACACCTAAATCGGAAACGCTTGAAATCATTATATGGAACGGTTAAAGACCCCCTAAGCCGGCCCAAATTTTCAATTCTGCACTGGCAGGACATCGGGCCATCGCAGTGGTTAGCACTGAGTCCCAGCCCCAAGTGAAGCTTCATTGCATGCTTACCCTAACCTACCAAAACCTACTTTTTTGTAGGGTTCCTATAATTTCCATATTGGGGTAGGGTTCGGATGAAGTTTTTGAAAGTCGGATGAGAGTCGGTCTAGGCTTTCTTGTTGCAGCTCCATTTTGGGATTCAAAAGCACCGGTTTGGGAATTCAATCCTTCGAGGCTTCCAGCTGCTTCAAGCCAGTGCCAAAAGAGAGCCCTTTTAACCCTACCTTAGCCCTGAAGAACCTACCTTTTTAAGGACTTATACAAGGAAATCATAATAAGGAACACGAAAAAGGTAGGTTCTTCAGGGTTCAGGTAAGGATTGCACCCAAAACTCTGGAGCCTGGAGCGAAACCGAGAACTAGAACCCTGAAGAGTAGACCAAAGCCTATCCATAGAACTGCAGAGCCCTCCGAGAGCTCTACCAACCCCTACTTTTTTGTAGGTTCTTATTATCAACCCTAATATGGAATTTATAGGGACCCTACAAAAAAGTAGGTTTTGGTAGGTTAAGGTATTCCATAGAACCGCAGAGCCCTCCTATAGCCCTAAACTACACCTAGGTGGCGGGCAATGGGACGCACGACCATCAGCAGTGAAGCGCGACCCTTGGGACAAAAAGCCTCAGTGAAAGATGAACTCAGAGCACCTAGTATGGAAGCCGACATGTCATGTTTTCCACTGAAACCCGAAAACCGAACCCGAGACCCGGAAAGCTGAACTTCGGAATGTTTAAAGTTCAGTGTCTTCTTCGCAGTTTGAGGACTTTGGAGCTTGGCTTGTGGCTGTCCGGGTCCGAAATCCTACACCCCACCATAACCTACCAAAACCTATAATTTTTTGGAGGTTCTTGTTGTCAAACCTCATGAGGGTTTGTTTTATAGGGACCCGACAAAAACGTAGGTTTTGGTAGGTGTAGGCAAACCGTACAGGTGTTCAGGCTTCGGGGGTTCGCCGAGTCGAATTTAAGGCGCACGGGCCTTACATGTGAGATTTTGGTTGGGATGTGCTTCACCTTGCCTGTGAATGGAACATATTTTCGATTTTAGACTAGCTGGTTTGGGCGATTTTTGTCTCGACTTGCTTCTTGTTGGTTGCACTTGTTTGCACTTGGTCTCAGCCCTACAACCTGAAACCAGTTGAAGGTGCTTTAGGGTATTTCCATTCCGGATATGCCAAAAGTCATCCAAAGTTGTCGTGTCCCATGCTTCGCGACTTCTGTAGCTGGGCTGAGAGTTTGGGTTGACTTCGCAGCTGAATCTGAGTTTGATCTTGGAAGTCACGTGCTGTTTCAGATTTGGGGCTGCAGATGTCAGAGCTTACACATCGGGCCGAGGGTTTCGCGCTAAGGGCTCAGGGCTTGCGTCTTTAGCCTTGAGAGAAACTGTTTGTTAGAGAAGCGTGGGTTCGCTCGAGGTAAGGACCAGACCACGAAACCTTTTTTCCTGAAGCTCTGAAAGCTGCACCTCGCAATTCCCCTTCTTTGTACTGTACCTACCAGGAAAGCTATTAGAGCAGCTGTATAGGGGTACCAGGGGTCCCAATTTTTGCTCGAGATACACTGTAGGATTCCTTTCCTGAGAAACCCTGTAATTGGGGACTGCTGGGTCCTTCTTTTGCCCCACCCGACCTCAGGTGGGAGCATGAGAGCGGTCAGTTGCGCGATTCCTGGGGGGAATTGGACACAGAGAGAGAGAGGGAGAGAGAGAGAGAGACAGAGAGACGGAGAGAGCGAGAGAGAGAGAGACGGAGAGAGAGAGAGAGAGAGGAAGAAAGAAAGAGATACACACATGTGTTTGTTGCGTTTGTTCATACGAACAAGAACAAAGAGACGTTAAAGTAGGCACTTGGCCGATCTTGGAGTTAGCGTTGGCTGCCGTAGCGGTTTGTGGCTAGCCTCGTGTAGGAGCTATGTTTACGGTTTACATCTCTTGCACCCGTAGGGTTTTGGCCCAGAGTCGAATCATCGAGTTTATACCTGGACCCCAAATAACCGACCTTTTTAAGGTCTCATATAAGAAAGTCATACTTAGGAACCCTAGAAAAGTAGGCTCTTCAGGGTCCAGGTAGGGCCTCCTAACTGGCAACCCTTACGGGTCCAGGTCAAGGAGCTTCGGTTGTTTGGGGATAGCAGATACTACGTTCCCCAGAAGTACCCTTTTACCCTTTTTCTTTTTGGGTTCCCTTATGAAAACCGAATAGTAGGAAAAAGGGTACCCTTATTATTCAGGGGCTACTGGGGAACCTAGGATACCAGGTAGCAGGGCACTGCCAAGGGGCATCGGGATCGGTAATGGGAATTTCGGCGCATGATATCGGGATCTGAGTAGTTCTCATCTGGTAGTCTCTATCAAGGCATACTAGGGTACCTCCCCAAAGCCCTATTGAGTGTTTTACGCACCGAATTGTTGCTGGTTTTCAGGACTTTAAGAATAGAAGCCTAATAACATTTCCAGAATAGACTAGGGTCCTGGGGTATAGTGTAATATTATAGGGACATTATTGACTGAGTAATATATACGACGAACTGTTCAGGCTTAGGAAGTCGGTTTTGAGCCCCAAACAAGTTTGTATACCCCTCCCCCCTTGATTCACCCCCCAGCAAGCGCACAAAGCCTCAACTGTTGCAGCTGTCTCCGCAGAGGCTTCTTGACAAGAAGCGCTGCAGCGCGCCGCTCCATCGTGTCCGCATCTGAGTGCTGTGTATACGCGTGCAGCAAAGCCTTGGAGTCTCAGATGATAGCGCACCCTCGTGCACCTACGCTAAGGAACATAGTTGTGTGACACTTCCTCTCGATGGTGCAATATCCGTCTTGGGAGTAGAAGACCTACAGTCGCATTTGGGAGTTTCCGAAAATGAGGGGTACCTTATTTTGGGGTCCTTATAATAAGGATCCTACTACTTAGGTACTATTTTAGGGTCCATTATTTTCGGAAACTCCCATTTGTGCACCCTCTCGCACCTCGTTGCGTCAACCGGGTGTCTGAATGCTTTGTTTTTCTCTCGCTCGATCTGTCTCTCGCTCTCTCGCAAGCGTTTTGTCTTCGAGTGTCTTCCACCCCCCATCTCTGTCTCTCTCTCTCTCTCTCCCTCTCCCTCTCTCCCCTTCTTATGATGACCCCGACGATGCGACTCCAACTTTTTCGAGCATTTCCCGAAAGCCCGAGACTCTCCCGAGCTCTACAGACCCAAGCCTGCAGACCTTCATTCCGAAGGCCTGCACTAAGCCAGCTGAATCCTAGAAGTCCCAAGCTGGAGAGGGTTTAGGGTTTAGAGTTTAGGTTTGGGGTTGTTTAGGGTTTTTAGGTTTAGGGTATTAGGGTTTTAGGTTTAGGGTTTAGGGTTGTTTAGGGGTTTGAGGTTTAGGGTTTAGGGTTGTTTAGGGGTTTAGGTTTAGGGTTTAGGGTTGTTTAGGGGTTTAGGTTTTGGGTTTAAGGTATAGGGTTTCTCGGGACTCGGGACCGGCACTCCAAGCCCCAACCCGGACGGAGGGGGGGTGGGGNGGGGCGGGGCGGAACGTAAGACGTCTGTAAGACGTCTGACCATGCACAGACTCCGAACTTCATCAACCGCCAAGCGCTAGATGTGGGCATTGAAGTTATAGCCAGTGCTCCCTGTTCAGGTGTCCGCGGGAGAAGAAACCTACCGGTGAGGGAGCCGTATGACAGCCCGTGAATATCTGACCCGCTGAACCGTTCACAGTCAAACGCATCGTCTCTAAAGCCTTCAGCCGTTGATAGTCTTTTATACAGTCTTAATCTCTGAAGCCCAACACCGTCCGAAACTCTGGAATTGCCGTCGAAAGAAGCTACGCAGGCTGCGAAAATGGCGATTCACTTGGGGCACACCTCGGCTGTTTGCACGACTGAGAGTGCAACTATGGGTTTCGGGTAAAGGGGGGGGCTTCGGTTTAGGGTTCAGGGATTAGGGTTTGGGGTTTAGGGTTTAGGGTTTGGGGTTTAGGGTTTAGGGTAAATCAGGTTTTGGGTTTTGGGGTTTCAATTTACTTGAGCGCTTTTTGAGGTTCGGGGTGTCTAGGTTTGATACAGGGTTCAGGGTGCAGAATGCGGGGGCGTCCCTCTTAGGTTCGCTTACGGATTCGTTAGTGGAGGTCATCAGTCGGGTCTATATATTACGGGCCGGCACAATGACTCCAGCATACGTCTGGCATGAGGGGGCACGCTTATTGGTTTCCCGTCCTGGGCATGAGAAGTAGGTATTTCACCGGGCTTCTCGAATCTGAATAGGGTGCAGGAGGATTCGGAAATTCCTACAGTCTCGGTTAGGGTTGAGAGTTGAGGTTAACAGGTTTCGTTCTGAGGTTTCGGGCTCGAGATGCAGCTGTCCGAAAACTAGAGTACTGTCTTTGGTCTACTGCAAGCTCCTCTTAGAACCGGTGCCGAAACCCAAATTGGGCGAATCGTTATCGTCATTTGCGTCCCATGCCTTCGTATTTGATGAGGGTGGGCCGCAGGAGGTATCTTCGTTGTAACTCAGGTTGTTTCAAGGATTCATGGGTCGAGTAGGATGTCATTGTAACTCGTTCTCATTCACCGGTCCTTCTGCAAGGTTCATTGAAGAAGCGAGGACTTACATATCAGTGTCTGCCTGCAGCATACACAAACCCTAATCTGTCGCATCGCTGCTTTGCTATTCTCAGTCAGGCAGCTGTCTCCGTACTTACCGGGCGACGGGGGCGACAAGGCACCATCTGTTTCCCATTGAACAATTTCAGGAGACTACAGTGGGTTCAGGGTGTGTCGGTCTTCCGGTACCCATTCCTTTTACATCGGCATATCTGAAGCACTTTGGGTCGCCAATAAAGGGATACCAAACTCCAACCCACTGCAAATGCCGAAGCCGCGGACACAAGCCGCACGGATCGGCTTTCTACGGGATGTCAGGTTTATGTAGAGACTCCAATATCCGTTAATTGAGGAATATTCCTTAAACTATAGTAGGATCCCTAATACGGTTTTAAGGAATATTCCTTAATTAAGGCATATTGGAGTCTCTGGGTTATAGGGGTCTGGCCCATACCGAACCCCATACCCGAAATCCAGAAGTGCTGATTGAAACTCGGACAAGTTCAGCGTTTAGGGTTTGGGGTTTGAGATTCTCATTGCGGGGGGGTTAAGAATTTAGGGCCTAACTCTTGACACAGTCTCTAGTGTGTGTACTATAGTGAAGTGGCTTCGTTTGGCCATGTGTAGCAACGGCATCACTACCAGATTGCCGAACCCGAAACCCTGAACCCTAAACCCCTAAGCCCCTTAACCCCTAAACCCTAAACCCTCAGCCCTAAACCCTAAACCTTAAACCCAAACCCCTAAACCCCAAAGCCCCAAAACCCTAAACCCAAAACCCCCTAAACCCCAAACCCCCCAAACCCTAAACCCTGAACCCTAAACCCTTAACCGAAGAGCTCCCAGTTCTGAAATTCCTGAATTCCCAACCTCGACGACCGTGCCGGGGGAGTTGGGCCAGGCTGTAGTATAGGCGCCGAGGGTTTTTAAAAACAGAAGAGGGTTTTTAAAAACCCTCTTTTTTTTAAGAAAAACCTTTTTTTTTAATATTTAGAAAAGGGTTTTATACTCCCAAAATAGTACTGGCAATTATTTAGGTTTGTATAGTGGGCTCTTTGCAGACTCCGCCCACTGATGACCAGCAGCACATTTCAATTTCGAGAGTTCGCGTCGTAGAAGCAACCCGAATAGAACCCTTGCAGTAGCCCGTTTAGATCTCTGAATAGCCCTTGTAGTAACCTTCATAGAAAATTTGCTTGTAGAACCCTGAATCCCAAGCCCAAAATTATCAGGTAGTAGGATTGATATAAGGAACCCTTAATAAGGACCCAGGGTTTCTTAATCAGGTTCCTACATTAGTGCAGTTCAGGGTCGTCATAGCCAAGCCCCATTATCATAGAAAATTTGCTTGTAGAACCCTGAATCCCTAAACCCTAAACCCTAAACCATCATCAGGACTTGTTCCAGCTCGCCTGGGCTCTCGAAAATCGGCCATTTGGAACGTGGGGCCTCTGAGATGCTTGCAGTCTTGGGGGTTTAGAGTTTAGGGGTTTTAGGGGTTTAGGGGTTGGTTTAGGGTTCAGGGTTTAGGGTTTAGGTTTTTTTTAGGGGTTTAGGGTTCAGGGTTTAGGGTTTAGGTTTTTTTTTAGGGGTTTAGGGTTCAGGGTTTAGGGTTTAGGGTTTTTTTAGGGGTTTAGGGTTTAGGGTTTTTTTTAGGGGTTTAGGGTTTAGGGTTTTTTTTAGGGGTTTAGGGTTTAGGGTTTTTTTTTGAGGGGTTTAGGGTTTAGGTTTTTTTTAGGGGTTTAGGGTTTAGGGTTTTTTTTAGGGGTTTAGGGTTTAGGGTTTTTTTTGGGGGTTTAGGGTTGAGGGTTTAGGGTTTTTTTAGGGGTTTAGGGTTTAGGGTTTGTTTTTAGGGGTTTAGGGTTTAGGGTTTTTTGTTTAGGGGTTTAGGCTTTAGGGTTTTTTTTAGGGGTTTAGGGTTTAGGGTTCTGTGGGGCTTCAGGTTTTTGGGCTTTCGGGCTCAGGAGGGTCTGAGGTTCTCATGGTTAGGGCATCGTACTTTCAATAATTATAGGCTTTATTCATTGCACAAGAATCGTGAGTTCATTCAACCCAGGTGCAGGACCATCAAGATCTACAGGAACCCCTAAAGATACCCTCAAGTAACCCTTACCATGCAGCTTGGCGTCTCTCCTCCTTTCTACGTTGCGATGTTTCCCGAGAACGCCGGAGTTGTAAAATCAGGCGCTTTCATAATCAGAATCCGGTTGGGATACATAAATCTCTTCGCATAGTTACACAGGGACAAGAATATGAGGGGATGTTATTTACAGTGGGGGTGCTAGTCTTGGCAGCAGCGTCCTGAATTCGTGGCAGTGCAATGTTGCAGCCACATGACATGTATTTTCTCGTCGAGCTCATGTCAGGACACCCCAAGTTATCATGTCATGCTCCCATGCTATAGTTGTATGTCTAGACCTCATGCTTGCTGTTTTTCAGGTTCGCATGGCACGGTGACATGGTTTAGGGTTTGGAGTTATGGGGGTATAGGGTTTATAGGGGTTTAGGGTTTAGGGTTTAGGGTGACTGGCATCTGAACCTCAGGTGTCCCAAGGGACCCGCGGCTGCGGGAGGCCGAGATGCTCGTCTTCCTTCGAGAGGCCGCCCTTGTCGTACGAAACGTCATGCCTGCGTTGGGTGACCCTATACAAGTAGAGTATGTGTGTGAGGGGTATACATATATACATATATGTGTGTGTATATACACACAAATACATACATACATACATATATATATATATATATATGCGTGTGTGTATGTATACATCATACACATAAGTTATTCAAACATACGTGCATATGTGTATGTTATCATTTGCACGTTTTTTGTGTGTATATATGTGCACATAATGACATTCAAATACATACATACATACATACATATACATATACATACATACATACATACGTATATACATATTATATATATATATATATATGCGTTTAGACTCCGAAGTTTTCAAGGAATGAAGAGTGCCAAGGGAAGGAACAACTTGAACTTATTGGGCTTCGTTTACTCGTTTACCTACCGGTCAGGACCCGCACATCGGTGATTGCGCAGCTTGCTGTCCAACATAGCAATTGTTTAAAATCGCACGCACTTGTAGCCCCAGCGTGAGATACGGTATCCCTGAGGACATGTACCTATAACTAAAGACATGCAAAGCGAGTTAACGTTGGTCACATCCTCGGAATGTTTTCCTCGCAGGTTGTGACTTCGTCGGTGGAGCCCTGAGATGGAGTCCGGACATTCCATCGACCGCCTTCAGGTTTGAGTTAGGATTTGGGCCCTATTTAGGCGTTTGACATTTGGGACTTTGGTGTCGCAGGTTCAGTTAGTGTTTGTACGAAGAAAACACATCTTGCTTCCTGGAGTTGTTAATTCTATAGCCAGGCCAGGGTCTTGAAGTCTGGTTCGCCGCTAAGCAGCTGAGCCTGATGATCCAGCTAGCTGTTCAAGCCTTAAGTCCCTAGTCAACTCAAGCCTCAATGCTATTTGCACGTAGCAAGAGGTGTCAGCGCTTGCAATCTTTCAGCGAAAACAAGCTGTTCCAGGCAAGTAAGGACAACCCCGCAATGACGAACCTTGAAATCGCAATGAATTCCTAGGCTCTTGAATCCGAAGCCCTACCTTAACCCTGAATAACCTACCTTTTTAGGGCTCCTTATTATGATTTCCTTATATAAGTCCAAAAAAGGTAGGGTTATTCCGGGTTAAGGTAAACCTTAGTTAAGCCCTGCCGGGGCGACCAAGCTGCCCTCTCTAGAACCTTTGGGCTCTCAACTCGGCTGCCGTCTTTTGCTCGGAGGATTGCAAGAGTGTGGGCCCTGGCACTTAGTCGGCCAGAAGCTTTCCTCGTTGAGTCATGGGGCAAGCTCTTTCTGAATCCGCTGTCGTCTCAGCCGGCAAAGCCGGCCAGAAGCCCACCACCCTGGCATCTCCGATGCAAAGAAGTTCATGATCGTTCTTTTCCTATCAGTCAACTTTGTATCCCCAGTTTGCATGAAGTCAGGCTTAGATTAAGGATATTGGTCTGTGTGTGTGTGTATATCCGGCTCTGTATACATATAAATATAATGTCGCACTTCAATCGGTTGATGGTTGCCCGGCCGCCCGGCCGAGGACTAATTATAAGACATTCTTTACACCGGTATTTGTCAACGCTGCTTGGCTATCATGTACAATACTCGCAAGTTCTATTCCAAAGTTATTCCAGCCAACCGAATACCCTCACTCAAGAATCCACCCATACAGCAAGAAGCCCTATGTCATCATAGTCGACACCTAGGCCTTTAAACCCCTTGTATTCTCTCTGTCGCTGAGTAGTGCAGAAAAAGCCCCATGTAGCTTGCATTTACACCCAAAAGAGTCTCAATGAAAGAGTGTTCCGTACTATAGCTATCGTCGAATCCACCCTAAAAGCCATGCCAGCTATTGGTTTGGGCACCTACACTACGCCCTTACAGTAGCCCTTCCAGTAATCCTCATAACCCATATAAACCCTATACCTTAAACCCTAAACCCCATACCCTAAACCCTAAACCTTACCTTTATTGATCCCTTTAAGAGAGGAGTCAGAGAGGAGTACTTCCCCCCCAAAGGTCCCACGTAGATTTGCGGCCTTGAAGCCCGAATCCTGTTCCTCAGAAGGGTTAAGGTTTTGGGCTTAATGCGCTAGCTGGTAGCTTTAGGGTCTTTGCCTATAGGGTTAGAGGTTCAGATTGAGGTACATGTTGTATACTGCATAACATGCAATACGGGAAGCTCACAATTGTCATTGCAGCAGGATTCGAGAAGCAATGCAGTCCGACGAACCCTGAAGGTCGTGTTCGGTGATTCACTAAGTGACAGTGGAGCACGTGGCTACGGTGCTGGCAATCGTCGGTACTGGAGGTGCCGGGTTTGAATTTGCCTGCCTCGCTCGCCGCATGCAGCAGTATGTGTCTGCAACGGTAGGTATGTATGTATGTATGCATGTTTGCCTAGATAGACAGGCACATAGACAGCTTGGTAAACGAACAGGTACACATGCAGACAGGAACGGATAGGCGCAGGGATAGATTTACATGCAGACACTAGATGTAGATGCAGAACATGCGTGTGTGTATGTGTTGTTTAAAAGACGGGTTGTATGTATGCAGGTAGCACTCGACCACAGATTGGCCATGTGGGTTTGTGATGGGTCGATAATGGTTGGGGTTTGTTTGTGTGTGTGTGCGTGTTTGTTGCGAAGGTTGCACGGGCTTGTCACGCTTATTGGCCACTGAAGGCTTCCGATACCCATGATTGCTGCTACTGCTGCTGTCGCTTCGGCTACAACTGCCTGCCTCTGCTACCACCACCACCACCACCACGACTACTACTACTACTACTACTATGTACTACTACTACTACTACTATGTACTACTACTATGTACTACTACTATGTACTACTACTACTACTACTACTACTACTGCTACTGCTACTGCTACTATTCCTACTGTTGCTGCTACGACTACTACGATGCAATCTTTAAATTGTATAATGTGGGGGCCTGAATAATTCCCTATAGTATTTTCGGGGGTTCCTTATTATAGTTATACTAGAATGGGCCCGAAGACCCAATTCTTTTGATTGAGGCCCCTGTATTAACGATGGCGGCGGTTTCACCTGTGCTGCGCCTCGGCAAGGTCCGAGCAGTGCCCAGCCGAGATGCTCCAGGACCCCATGAACAAAATCGACGAACGCCGCTTGGCAAGCTCTTGGATGTAGCTTTAGCAGCATGGATATCTAGCATGTGCCAACTTTGTTCTGAACCGTAGCTGACATGTTGTTCGGCATGCAGAATGGGCGGAGTTGTGCCAGAATATCACCGGCTAGCATGCTTGGCAAGCCTCTCCCTAAGCATTGGCTCGCGAAGCCCAACGGTGGGTCATCATAGTAGCAGCTTCATCGTCATTATGGTCCGTGCGACCTCTAGTGAAACGCTAGTGCTGCCGTCGCTGTTGCTGTTGCTGCTAGTTGCCAGTTGCTGTTGCTGTTGCTGTTGCTGTTGCTGCTGCTGCTGCTGCTGCTGTTGTCGTTGTCGTTGACGTTGTCGTCGTTGTTGTTGTTGTCGTCGTTGTGGTTGTTGTCGTTGTTGTTGTTTTTGCTGTTGTTGTTGTGGTTGTGGCGGTTGTGGTTGGGGTTGTGGTTGTGGTTGTGGTTGTGGTGGTGGTGGCGGTGGTGGTGGCGGTGGCGGCGGCGGCGGTTGCGGTCGTTGCGGTTGCTGCTGTTGTTGTTGGTGGTGGTGTTGGTATTATATTGGTATTGGTGCTGGTGCTGGGCTGTTGCCGTTATTGTGGTCGTCGTCGTAGTCGTGGCTGTTGCTGCTGTTGTTGTTGTTGTTGTTCTGTGTCCGGGTGGTTGTCTTACTGCACGGCTAATCTCTTTCTGTGTATGTGTACATAAGTACATACATGCATACATACATACACACATACATACACACATACATACATACATACATGCATACATACATACATACATGGATAGGTGGATAGATACATGGACAGGTAGGTAGAGAGAGAGAGAGGGAGAGTCAGGCTGGCTTAGGGTGTAAGGTTCTTGGCTTTAAGACTCAGTTTGTTGGCTCGAAGGCTCCGTGTTCGTTGTAGGGCTTAGGCTTCAGGTTTAAAGTGTAGGATTTAGTCTTCCGGCTTGCGGGTACAGGATTCGAAGTTTCTGTCGCTTTAGAGTCAAAGTGTGATGTATCAGACAGCAGTACACTATTGCTGTCCCGTCCGTCCGTTGCAAATGCCAACTCTGCAACTTCAATCACACGCTCTAATCCTTAGGCCACTGGAAACCACCACAAATCATCAACTCACTAGCAGTTACACCCCAACATATGGAGATTGATGTTCAGCCCGCAAAAGAGTAGACCTTACATCCAAAATCCCGGCATGAAGCTTCAAGACCCTGAACCTATTTGTCATCACGAAAACCTTTACCAGCATTTCAGCAAGCCCTACACACGAAGCTGTAAACTATGATCCCCGAACCCTAGAGCCTACCTAAAATCTAAACCTCCTGCCTGAAAGTCTTAACCCTTTATAGCCATGCCCTAAACTCTAGGACCTTAGCCGGAACCGATAAACTTGATGATCGACCCTATACATACTTTTGCTATTGCGATTACCATTACCATTAGTACTACTATTACTATTACCATTTAGCAATACTATTACTATCACTATTACTATTGCGATTATTATTACTGTTATTATTATTGTTATTTTTCATTACTGTTACTATTTTTGTTACACTACCCATCCGAAGCCTCAAAGACTGACTCGGGAGGTTTCGGCTCGATGTATCCCTTCGCAGAGTTGGGCTTCTTCGCGCCTTCCATGACTTCTTATCATAGGGACCCTTTAGGGGGGTAGGGGGAGGGGGGGGGGGGGGGGGGGGTTTAGTGCCCCAAAAAACGCCCAAATAACGCCCTTTTTTGCAAAAGTATATACCCGTCATGGCCCCACAGACTCCAGGGAGTTTGACGGTTGGGGGGGTTGTGTGGAGTGGNGTAGGGGGCCTTAATTCCCATAATAAGGACCTAATAAGGCCCATTTTTAAGAAAGTATACCCCCCTAAGTGTCCCTATGATCTCAGGGAGTTTGGAGTTTGGGGGGGTTGTGGTTCAGGTTTATAGCAAAGTATATGTAGCAACGGTTTTTGGGTTGGAGTTTAGGGTTTAGGGTTTAGGGTTCGAGCTGTTTAGGTTTTGTTTTACATGGGGGTGTTCGGGTGAGCAATGTTTAATTTTGCTTTCCTGGTTTAGGTTGTTAGGGTTTTGGGCTTTCAGGGGTTCCTTTAAGGGCTGCGTAAGGCTTCAGGTGTTTTTGTGTTGGGATTTAGGGTAGAGGCTTGGGGAAGGGATTCATGCATAACTACGGAAGGGTTCTGAACATAGCACGGTCGAATGTAGAGTCTGACCTTGTAGGCACTAAGACTATCAGAAAACTTTGTAAAGGATTGATTTGAATCCGTTTTGTCGGAAGCCCCGGCATCGCCGGCCGCAAATCCGCAACCTTGCACAGTTGGCCCAAGCTGACCAGAACGATTGAAGCGCCCCGGCAGAATCACCCCAAACCCTAAACCCCTAAATCCTAAACCCCAAACCCTTTCCACAGAATCACCCTGATCAGAATCTGCAGTCGAAACCATGCAGGGTTTAAGCCTACTTCCTAACCTCAAGCCCCTAGACCATACAAGGAAGGCTGCTTCACTGACGGCCTGCCCTGGCCATACCACTTGGGTATCGCCGATGTGTCACTTGGCTTTCGATGTGAGTTTACGGTTCCAGGGCATTCGGCGTTTAGATAGCCTTATCAAGCATAGGCCTTCTGTTAGTAAGTTTTCTCGAGTTTGGAGGTTTTGGGCTTCCTGTAGCCCTAGACGCACGACCCAAACCCTAAACCCTAAACCGCTCCTCCAACTAAAGCTCCCAAAGCCCTGAGCCCTGACTCCCCCGCGACACACGCAAAGCCAAGATAAGTCCTCCACTACCAGGAGATCCGAAGAGCGCTTTAGTGGAGTCTTTATGGCCCTTAATAATGGGTCAATTTGGGGTATATCAGGGGGTACTTGGACTCTAAACTCACCCTAAGATCCTAAAATCAATAGTGTAGGAACCTGATTAAGAAACCCTGGGCCTATAACCCCAAAATAGTAGGATTCATACCTGGAACCCTAACAAAGGCCCAAGGTTTCTTAATCAGGTTCCTATATTATCTGCCCCAGCCTCCACACTCTCGCTTCTTCCGAGGCACAACTTTGCCCACGGGTCGGCAACCACCTGCCAGGCTTCTTTGCAGTGATTTAGGGTTGTGCTTTCTGTTTTGTTGTAAACGCGGTTTTGGGTGTGTGCGTGTATATACATATATGTGTATATAGTTATATGCGTACATACATTCCTATATATATATGTATATATATATATGTGATGCAGGGCTGCCA